>CM039503.1:10390404-10433997 GCA_022432975.1 Begonia masoniana | reverse complement strand
AAAAAAAAAAAAATGAATAGATAACAAGTCATCTAGTAAACACATGACAAACTGTCTAAAATACTAGTTGAAAACACCCTATGTCATAGATCCATAAGGGTGCTGGTGCTTTTGTCAAACCCAAAGACATAACCAAAAACTCATAATATCCTATCTTGTACGAAAAGCTGTCTTAGGAAACTTAGGATTTGAATTTCAGTTGGTAGTAACCGACTCAAATCCATCTCACTAGAGAGAAAACTCATATGCACACGGAGTTGGTCAATGGTATCAATTCCTCGGTAATGGAACTTGTCTTGACAGTAGCTTATTAGTTCCCGCAGAATCAAATGGCAAATCCGACATCGATCCATCCTCTTTTGACAAAAAGGACATGTGACACCCCACGGTTGAAAGTAGGACGTCTGAACCTTTCTCCAACAGATCTTCCAACTGCTTCTTGAATTCTTTAGTTCGGTTGGTGCTAGCCTATATGGATTTTACACACAGGCCAGCGCCGGGGGAAACATCTACAACAACTTTCAATTTCTCTATCTGGTGGTAAAACCCGGAAGGTCATTAAGAACACACAGGAAATTCTTGGACAACTTAGACATTTTGGGATTTGCCCCCTACAAGTTGTGTACTTTAAAACGCTAAGATAGAAGCACGAAGCTCTCACATGGAAGGCTAGTGTTATAGAAGTCATCACAGACATTATTATTCTATTCGAAGCTTGAAAGGTATGTTTCAAACTACTAGGGGGTGGGAAGCTAACTATTCAGTCCTACAATCAATTGTGGCGTGGTGCTTAAACAACCCGTCAATCCCTAGGATTGCATCAAATCCCATTATATCCATAATAATGAGAAACGGTAAATTCTGTTTCCCACTATTACACCACTATTAAGCATCACTCGAATAGAGTGCATGCTGCACCAGAGGGTAGGTAACGTGACATTAAACATTGTTCAGCTGTCGTAGGTGTACATCTAGCTTAAACAGCAAATGCAGATACTATATATGAATGTGTTGGCACAGAATCTATTAAGCAAAAGCAGGGCATAGAGTTACAATATAGTACCTGATACAACATCGGCTGTTATTCACCCGACCACCATAGAGAATATCCTCGATTTAACCATAGCGGGAATTTTAGGAGCTGAGTAGTCTATGAAATATGGCCCGACTTGTTACATTGTAGCATCTGTGAATTCTAGGCTTCGGGCATTCTTTGATCGTGTGTCAACCTCCTCACGTTGAAACATTCCCAAAGGCACAATGTGCCTCGCCGGGGGTACTTATTACACTTAGGACACTGGGGGAATGTCCTGACATTCGTATTTCCCTCTGTCTTGGATACTCTGGCCTTCACTAGCCTATTCATTCCTCTTTGTTGGTGTGGCTGGCCAACTTTTATGGGACCTCTTTTGGCCAGCAACTTCCTTCAGCTTCTTCCACTCCAGAGACAGTAGACACAATTCATAAATTCAAGCCTTTAATACCACAAAATTAACTCTCGGTAAAATTTCCGGCTTCAGCCCATGCATAAAATTTGGACACCTTATCCTCATCTTGGGAGCAAAATGTCCCAGAAAACCTGGACAGGACTCGAATTACTCTGTACTCGGCCACAGACCTGTCTGCTTCAAGTTCAAAAATTCAATTCTTTGAGTTTGGAAAGTGCTGCTTAAAATACTTCTCTAGAAAATGTCCCTGAATTGTGACCAAGTCATGTCAAACCATCAGTGGGGGTCCTATATTGTTTCCCACCAGAAGTTGCGAATTCACCAGCAAAATGAAACGTGCCACTGGACCTTATCCTTCTCCAATGTTGGCATACCCTAAAACATACTCCGATCTTTGAGCCACCCAGCAATAAGGGACTCAGAGGACTGTACAGAAAACGTGGGTGTTGTAGGCTCCTGAATCTATCTCCAGGAATGTTCATGGCTAGAACTCGAGTTGGCACTCCTTGTACCTCGCGGTTCAACAGCACACCTAATGACGGACTGTTTTCGCACTAAGTTGTTTGCTGACGACGATATGTCAGTGCCTAATCACGCTAGATCTTCCTCAGCTATTAAGTGCGACATCTCTCTTGGTACTCTTGGTCTTCCGATAGTCTATTACATACTACTAGATTCTGCACAGGGTTAACTACTCTCATACACATCTATACTAAGGACTAACATAATCTTACAGTTGTTGGAAGTGATCCCATGCGACGATCGGCACTGATGAGTAATCTTTTGAACGGTGTAACTTGGAAGGTCTTGATACATACTGTGACGCCAGCGTTCTCTAAAACCCAGTTCGTACACTACTCGGAAACATAGCTGAGAAACTTTGGACCAAAATGTAAAATTCGCTGAAAGTCTTAATTGACATTTGCTACAAGCTCAACACATGTAAATCTGGCAGGGGAACTTTCTTTGAGCAAACAGAAGTAAGCAAAGCTATGAAAACAATTATTTGATAATCAGTTAAATATTAAGAAATAAATTCGGCCAGGAAAAAGAAAAGGAAAAGACCAAGATTAAGCGTGTTGAAAACGTGAAAAATGTCCAGCGTCAAACACATCTGTCGCTAAACAAGTCAACGAAAAGGGGCAGAAACAGAAACTGAAGGCTTCCACCGATCACAAAACGACAAAAATCTTATTACTACACTTCTACGATGAGTAAGCCGGATGATTCACTCATCTAACTCAAACCGATCACAAAACGACAAAAGCCTTAATATAAAACAAAACACATCGCCCGATCACTAAAACGAAAAATTTAATGCCTACATTTCCATGGCTTTACTGAAGACATCATCCGATGGCCTTACGAAGACAATTTCGATGAGGTCCAGTCGGATGATGCAATACTCCAAATCTGCCAGCGGACAAAACACCAACTTCACGATAGACCAAAAAGAGACTCTAACAAGAGTAAACCCGAGCTAAACGATTTTGTACATTTTGCTGAAAATAATTCATGATCAACACAAAATCACAACCTTAAAAAATTCAGAATAGCAAGCTACAATCGAAATCAAATCATTATTTCTAAATCCAGAAAAGAAGTCACAGAAGCGTTTAAAAGACGTATCAACTTCTACTATCATTAAAATTTCAGACACTCATCAAAATGCCTACCCACTGAAAAATCTTCATGCAGACAAAAGTTTAAACCGCCTCATCAGAGCACCTAACCGTAGCATAGAAGTGCTCCTCCAAGTTCACCTATCCTCATAAACTAGGGAATTCACATGTGAAACCTAGCTCCTACATAACAAAACTTATATATTAGTTAATGCCTAATAAGTAAAGCAGTAATGAATGCAATGCTGAACAAAATTCCTAAACATGCCAAAATTTCTACGTTCTCGTATCAGTTGCAATACAATTCGTTTCTGATCTGATCCCGCTGTGAAATTGGAAGTTGGATCACTTCTCCCAAGCATCGTCCTCTCTCTGGATGAAGGGCGGATAGTTCATAACAAAAGTTCAGATCCCCCCGTTGAAAATTGGGTTGGATCACATCCCCCAAAGTTATACAACCTATCTCTTGATTAAGGGGCGGATTAGTTCCCTGAACAACTGGTCCAGTCTGTTCATTCATACCATTGCCATTTCATGTAAAATCATTTTCGTATATTTTCAACATATGAGGAATGGCATCAAACACAATCAAGCATACACAATCTAATGTTTTGTGATGTAGGCCCGAAGGCACAAGCATACTTACTTACATGGATCCCTGGAAAAGCTCGAATTCAACACTTTGGAAGTCTAGCTCACCTAGAGTCATAAACAAAATACCAATTAGATCTTCATTACCTCATCCTATACCATTCAGCAACCCTAGGAGCTAGTTGGGCTCTGTCCTATGTGCATTCCCGAATGCATACGAGACACGCTCAACTCCTACGCCCTGCATTTCCCAGGAAAATGCATATACGAACCCTCTACGTCTAAATCATGAATCAGTAAGTTACCTTAGTAAAACCCAACCTCACCTAAGTCGAAGGAAAAAAGCGGAGAGAAAGGAGAAAGACTACCTAGCGCAGTCTGCTGAGCTGAGGAGCGGAGAGTCGAAAATGATTGGAACAGTGCGGCTATAGGCATTAAACCAAAACCTTTCCTTAAATACGGATCTCACTTTTAAATTTTCAAGTACCATTATGCTCTCGCTAGTCACATAAACCTACTTTTTATTATCATATAAAGGGTGACATAATTTAAAAAGAAAAGAGAATTAGTTCATAGAACAGGGTGTACACTAGGTTAACATCCACCGCTCGGTTTATGTACTCTAATGCTGACGTCCTCCATATCTTCTGATCTGACGTCATCTGCCTAATTCTTCTAACCCCGTTTATTTAATCCTTCGGAATATCGAGCACCGATTCCAGTATTCACTGGAGCCTTGCTTCAATATGCCTTTTAGTTTATATTTCTCATTTATTCTGATTTCTTGCCGTTCATTCGGAGTTCGAATTTTAACTTTTTCCCGTTTTACTTCAAATAAGAGAAAGTTCTCCTCTCTGTAATGCCTTCTAAGGGTTTGCTTAAGGTTAGTCTGCTCCGTTTATCAAAAAATATAACGTTCTGTTTCTCTGTAAATGTCCCGGAGTGATGGCTCCTCGGACCCCGATCGGTCGGGGGTCGTCACAGGTTTGGTCCAATTTAGACCAAACCTAACCCAATCAGACCGTATCGGCCTAAACCACCGAGAGGGGCTGCGAACCAGCAATGAAAATTGCCAGAATGTCACCGATTCTGGTGAATTTTCACTTGTCCAATTTATCAAAATAATGATAGATCGGACAATAATCCTTAACGTGCATCAACAAAAAACTAATTTTAAGGAATCAAAACATGCATTCTAGCGGAATTAGATGAAACAATATAGCCCTAAAAAATAATTCCAAAAATTAAAAAAAAAAATTGATGCTTAATCTGATTTCAAGCCAAAAGAAAATCAATTACTTGTAGTTTAATGTAATCGGCTCTGATACCAATTGTTAGATTCAATAAAAACAACCAAATTAATTGAATCTAAAAGAATTTCAAATCTGAAAGGAGCGAGAGCCCAGTTTCCTAAATCGATACGTTAGAAATTCTGTAAGTAAATCGTTAAAGCAAGAAGGACATACCCGGATCCATTGTTTGAATGTAAAATACTGTAAATCGGGTACGTAGATCTTCCGATTCGACAATCGCCCTTTGTAATGTCTCTCTAGAATGATGGTGGTTCCAAGAGGCAAAAGGTTCGATTGTAAATTTGGGACCATACTCTATTTTTAACTTAATTGGATAATTTACCAGTTTGTCATCACAAATAGGTAAATTAACCATGGTTTCTCTACACATTATAATATAATCATATTATATTTAATATACTCCAAAGTCCATTGAAATCATATTAAATCATTTTAATTGGATTTAAACCTGATTATAACATAATGTATAATTTATAGTTAATAATTTAGATCCAAATAGAATTATAAATCCTTATAATTCTAACATTTTTAACTTATTCTTTTTTATTATCAAACAACAAATGACAGTGAAAATTATGAAATCACAAGGGCTGGCAACATTCTTCATTTTACATATAATTCTCTTCTTGTTCGAAGGTAGAAGATCAAGCTTTTGGTGGACGAAGAGCTGCTGTAATGCCCGGAGTTGCAGACCGCGGATGAGGGCTGGTAGGAAACAACTGGAGCAAATTGCTAACTACATCTCTTTTCTCAGCATTTGAATTTAACTTCATCATTTTATGGAGATCATTTTGATTATTTAGAGAATTATCTAAATTACATTATATTGTAAAAATCATCGTTGAAAAACTCAATACATAAACTTTTGTATGGAAAAAGCATACTGTACAGTGGGTGTGAAATTTAATGGTGCAATTACTACGAGTCTTAATCTTAAAGATCGACTAACCCAAAAGTACAATCTTATTTATTGTTTAAATTACTCAAAATAAAGTAATGAAGTGTCACGCAGTAGTACTTAAAATATCATATTTATAAAGTCATGCATCTCTTGAGATATAAGCTATATTATTTTGAGTACTGCTAAACTATCTAGATCATGACCAAGCATAAATTTGATTTAATTACAAGTTTCATGAAAAAAAAAAAAAAACACTAGTAATTCGAGTGGAAATTGGAACAAGGGAGGGTGAGCTTATTGAGAAATGAAATCTAGCCGATAGATATTAGACGACTAACTCTCACCACAGACATGATTCACCCATCTTCTCAAATTTGACCTAAACCAAAAATAGGGAACAAAACTCTAGAAAATTACAGTCTTGAAAGCAAGTCTCCTTACCCCCTTCGGTTTTTTACAGCTCTTTTACAATTCACCTTCTCTCTCTTCTCCGACTCACTGGGGTTTTTTTTTTTTTTTTTTCTTTTTTTGTTTTTCTCCGGCGGCGAGTGCAAGGCGAGGTGGCGATCAACGGCCGGTGTGCCATCCAAGCATCAAAAAAACCCACCCCCCCCCCCCCCCCCAACATTGTTGCTTACCCTGTATCCATGTCCTCCGGCGAACAGAGCCAGCAACATACTCGCCTGCTTGAACGCGTTCGATCCTAGGTGAACTGGGTCAAACCCTGCCGATCCCATCCGAGTTTGCCACTGACTCAACGTCTCGTGCCGCTCAACTCGGTCCGGACCTTCACAAGCCACCACGTGCATATCTGTCTCCCAGATACAACTCAGACATTACTAAGTCCTGACTCGGCGGAGCTGACCCTTCCAACGAGTCAAACAGATTGGAGAATAGGGAGAGCCTCAGTAAAACGGTCCAAGAAAATTGGTCCGTTGTGATTCGCTTCCTGCCTCCACCATCGTCACGATTTCGGCTTCATATTCTTGATCGAGAAAGCACCGTCTCCACCGCAGAAGGCCGAGAGAGAAGACGGTGAAGCTCGAAAACAGAGTTCACCGCCACGGTTTCGAACTCCGGTGGACGGATGTCGAGTATTTCCGGCTCCAGATCTGCGAGAGAGTTGCAGAGAAACCCACGAAACTCAAATTTGATTCCAATGGTGTCGGCTAATTGCGCTAATTTCCAACCCACTTGCTGTAAAGAGTCGGTGTTATCTGGCTGGGGTGGGCCAATTCCTGTAAGACGGAAAGCTGGTGGCCCTCCGGGACGTAATGCGAGCGCCTGCATCAAAGCAGGCCACTGCATGCCTGTTTGAGCCCGAAATCTATTACGTGGACTCTACTAGCGGTCGCGAACGCTTCAAGAATTGCTTGATTTGCAGTGAAATGAGCAAATTTGAGATAAGGACAGGTCTCGTAAAGTGCATCTGGAGAAGATCGGTATAAGATGGGTCTAGACAATCTTGTGGGTAGATTCTGTAAATCCGGCGAGCGAGAGCTTCAGCGAAATAGGTGGCCACTTTTCGCATGGCGCCGGCCTGCGAGGCCGCCAGAATTCCGATGTGTTTCACTAGGGCGTCGGCGAGTTCATGTTATCTTCTTGAACTGCTTCAGCACAGCCCATGAGTGTGTGGACGAGCCGTACGCCGGTTTCCTGCGAATCAACGAGAACCACCGGTCGGGATAGGTCGGGAGTCGCTGCCGTGGTTCCGGAGGAAGAAGACGATGAATCTGATAGTAACGATGTTTTTAGTCGCTTCCTCGGCGAATCGATTTGATGATAAACTGCAACTCCGGGTATCGCTCTCAAATCATACTCTGAATCGTCAAAAACCCTAGATTGGTTCTCGAACTGCCGCTGAGAATTCGAGAATCCGCCATTAACGACCACGGAAGCTTCCGAGCGACCAAGAACCGGAACATCGTTCTGATTTGGAAGAGATTCGAGGCTATTCGGAGGGTTATTAAGCTCGGAAAGCATGCTTTGAACCCAGCTAGAAAGATCAGAAGGATTGTAATGAACAGCGTCGCAAGAGAGATGAGAAATTCCATCTTCCTGGGCAGTACCCATAACCATTTCGAGCTGTTCGAGCTTCTGCGCGACATCGGCCATGTCCGACGACCTAACCTTGTACCCCAAAACAGCGAGAAGCTCATCCATTCCTCCCGCATCTTGCTCTTCTTCCCAAATCTTACCCTTTCCCGCCGACTGTGAAACCGAGCTCTCTGATTTTCCCGCTTTCCAAAATCCCCTTCTTCCGCCATAACCCTTCCCAGATCCGTCCAGATGCTCCCTCTTCATCTTTCTCGAAGCAACAACAGAAAAATAAAAGGAAAAAGGAAAAGAACTATAATTTAACCATTTTTGGGAGGTCTGATACTGATTTGTCCTCTGAAACAAGACGATGATAAGAAAGCTGGCAAGGAGATGGGCGGGAGGTTCAATGAACAGCAAACTGAAGAAGCTAAAGAGTGGAAGAGATAAGGAACAACGCAGGCAATAATAATGCCGACTATTTCTATTATTCCAACATCATTTTTCAATAAATAATAATTATTTATTAAATTAGTTTACATATAAACTAAAAATAGAAAACAAAATAACTTTTTTAATTAATCAAATTTAAATTTTCTCTCCGTGCAAGTACCGCTGTGGATAAAAAAAGGAATTGGCGATGTTCCTCTGCCGCGCGCCCATACGTTGGGTTGATCTTGACCGTTCAATAAAAATCAGGTGTACGTACATCCATATGAATTTGCGGGCAGCGGGACCCACTGTTCACTGTGCGGGTTCAGCTGCCACTGAAGTATCCTTTACCACAGTGCTCCTGAGTTTGCAGGATTTTATTCCATTGCTTGGTATCAGCGCGTGTCATTCACGCTTTTATTTTGTTTACTACTCACTTTCCAAACCCCCTTGTTTAATAATTATTTGAACAATAAAAAACCATAAATAACTTATATTTTATTTTTTAATTATTTGAATAATCTTATATGTTATTTTTTAATTTTATGAATATTTTAAATAAATAAATATTATTTAAGCGAGTTAGATATAGCCCTTTTAATTCGCGTGGGGGGAAATAGTCAAATGTGGGAGAGATCAGGGTGGTCAACTTACCCACCCACGCTTCAACCTAGAAGGGGAGAAGCAACCGCCAATAGGACCAAGCCTAGTGCTCCTTATAATCCACGTGTCACTGATCGAGTCATTCACTAAACGCACGCACAGGCTGTGCGGGTGTGGCAGCGTCCGCAACCTGGTATCATTATCTGTTTGGCAGGCCCCACTATGTGGGATGATTCAGACGTCAACATAGGAATTAGGACCATCTCATCTGGGCCCCACTTATAGCTATAGGCGTTTGGAAATAACATAATATAAATTAATAAAATATAAGGATTAAAATGTAAAATTACCATAAATTATTTTTAAATTGTAATTAATCTTGATTTTTTAAAAATAATTTAAATTAAAATAACAAAAAAGAGAGAGAAAGGGGTGAGACCAGGAGAAGGCAGGGTGACATGTGATGGGTCCTACATAATTGGGCCATCACCATGTGATTGTGCCACGCTTCCCCAGATTTCCTTATCTTTTTGTGGGCCCCCACTTCCCCATTACCTTGCTTTCTGTTCCGTTCTCCATCCCCATGTGCTGTTCTCTTCAACACTTCACTCCAATTCCTTTAATTAGGTTTAAATTAAGGATGATTTTTGCTAATTTCCATTATTATTATTCTTATTTTGGTATCTTCTGCTCGAGTAGGGGGGAATTTGAATTTATCATCTTTGGCTGCGATTTAATTTTTTAGATTCAACAACAATACTACGACACAAATCTGGACTGCTCACGAGAATTCCTCGATAACTACATTATCAATCCAGTATTGGTCTTGTTATCGACTTTTATCAACATCAGCTTATAAAGGGATATCGGCATGTTTCTTCGACGGGAAAAAATGTGTTTGATGAGTTTAATGAATTATATTTTGGTGAAAAATGTACACTAACATAGTCTACAACTCATGACATTCTTATAATTTGATTACCATGAAATTGAGATTATTTTGTTACTTTTCTTATAATTCAACAACAAGTCAAATGTCAAGCCACTAAGTCAAACCCTTAACGTCAAATCTTAAACCACTAAGTCAAACCATTAGGTAAATCGCATGCTTATCAATTATCCTAAATTAAATTGTTACATGTTACTTCTTAAAATTCTCTTAGTTTATAAATCCAAAATATTACACATTTATAAATTTGTTTTTGAAATGCATTTCGTAACGATAGTACTAATACGAAGAATCACACGCGTCAATTTTTCAAGTCTCCTTCTTTGAGCCAAAGGATCAAATTTTGTCAGTAATTGTATAAAGATATGTTGAATATGTACAAGTTTATAAGTGATAGTGACAACTTATAATTTGCTAGTGTTTACCGTCACATGAATGAACATGTTATCGTGTCGATGAGTTACGACTTTCTTCTTTACGAGTCTATTGTTTTTTGTAGTTCTATCTAGTTCGTTCACTCACCCGAATATATCACAAATAAACATGTAATTTGAACGATGAGAATTCAATCGTCGTAATTATTGTTACTTTTGCATTAAAAATAGTAAATTCGGATTCGTCCGAGATATTATTACAATGGACCATCATAAAGTTTCAGAAATAAATAATAATAATAAAGAAGAAGAGAATACTTGTATTTTGAATGAATTAATTAATTTAAATTAGTTAATCAATATAATTATGAGAAGCACATGCAGTTCTCCAGTTTTCATAGTTGTCCTCCCGAGTTGTCTATAAATTTATGGCTCAAGAACAAGTCAACAAGATTCCATAATTAGAAGACTTAATCTGAGATTAGATGCCAAAATGTCTTATTTAGCAAACCCTTTTAATGATTACTTTCATAATTAATTACGTCTTATCAGCAGAATTCTCTTGGTTTTCTTTTTAATTTACGTAATTAAAAGTGAATTTTATAATTAAAAGATCATTATAATATTAATGAAATTATAGACTATGCTTTCTTTTATTAGAGCGATCATTTACAGATGGGCAAGATTAAAGTCTGTGATAGTAATCTTTACTACTTTTTTTAATATTCGCGGAAATGGTTATAATTAAACAAACACTACAAACAAAGTTATTTAGATAATACAGTAATCAGGTATGATATCTCAATGCTTTGGACTTTTTCAGTGTTATTCCAAGTAATTGCTATTGATTATTTATTGTTCTAACTAAGTAAAGAAATATTAGTCTTTGTCAGGTTCATTTTTTTAATTATTTGTTATTATACATTTTTATATCGTTATATTATCAAACTTACATAACAAGTCACCATCATTATGTTAATTTATTAAAGAGTGAAAATCATTTTAATCCATCGAAGTAAGATATTTTTTAAAAAAATCTCACAGTATTAACCTTAACAAAAAAAAACCTTAAACTATAAAAACTTATTAAAAAAAAATAATGACAGTCAACAAATAACCCTTTATTCTGCAAGAACGGTCCCCCGTTATGTCAGAAAATTCTTCCCGTGCAATGCACATAGAGAACAGGGAGACCATTCTCCAATAGCGGTCCTCCATTCTTCACGTGGGGGTGAGTTGGGGGTGGCCCGCTAGAACGGTGGGGGACTGTTTTTGGCCAAAATTTGCAAAAAACTTTCGAGGAAATCCCAAAACCGAGCCAAAACCCTAAGCCCAATCTGAAATCGCTAAAAAAACCTCGATTGTTCGCGAAAATCCCAAAATCGAGGGTTTTTCGCATTGAAAGTCCCTTAATCCGCTTGTTTTCTCGCCGAAAATCCCAAAAATCTCGAAAATCCAAAAATCTAAAAAAACCCTTCGAACCCCAAAAATTGTTTACCCAAAATGTTTATTGGTCGAAAGGCTCCCGGATGACAGAAGGTGATCCATCAAACCGGGAGCCGGATCAAGTGTCGCAACCGCCACCTGGTTATTTGTCCATGGAATTTCATAACGAGGGGTGTCAAGAGCAGTTCAAGAGAGATACGAGAATCCGTTTGATTATTTATAGGAAGACTATCAACTTTACCGGTTGTGAGTCTTTGGAGATCAAACAGATGTTTGACGTCATCTCCTTGTATGAGGTGTACGACATATGAGGCGAAAGCTGCGATAGAATTGTTCGCTTATTTTATGCAAACTTGGGTAGTACTGTGAGGTCGGGCTGTTTGAAGACGTACCTATTCGATACAGATATTGTCATATCTCCAACTCTTATCAACGAATTTCTCGGATTTACCGCAGAAGGTGCAGAGATAATATCACGCTTCCCGAAGTGTAACTGTGACGACCCCCGGAAACTCCCCGGGCCGGCACACGGGACGGGAACAAACGTTCATTTTGACTTAGAAATTTTGGAGATAAATTTTTCGACCTTTGTTTTATAACTATAAATCGGATAGGCAGAATAAATGGACGACATAAATGGATGACAAGAATGGATGACAAGAATGGATGACGGATGACAAGAATGGATGACAAGAATGGATGACAAGAATGGATGACAAGAATGGATGACAAGAATGGATGACAAGAATGGATGACAAGAATGGATGACAAGAATGGATGACAAGAATGGATGACAAGAATGGATGACAAGAATGGATGACAAGAATGGATGACAAGAATGGATGACAAGAATGGATGACAAGAATGGATGACAAGAATGGATGACAAGAATGGATGACAAGAATGGATGACAAGAATGGATGACAAGAATGGATGACAAGAATGGATGACAAGAATGGATGACAAGAATGGATGACAAGAATGGATGACAAGAATGGATGACAAGAATGGATGACAAGAATGGATGACAAGAATGGATGACAAGAATGGATGACAAGAATGGATGACAAGAATGGATGACAAGAATGGATGACAAGAATGGATGACAAGAATGGATGACAAGAATGGATGACAAGAATGGATGACAAGAATGGATGACAAGAATGGATGACAAGAATGGATGACAAGAATGGATGACAAGAATGGATGACAAGAATGGATGACAAGAATGGATGACAAGAATGGATGACAAGAATGGATGACAAGAATGGATGACAAGAATGGATGACAAGAATGGATGACAAGAATGGATGACAAGAATGGATGACAAGAATGGATGACAAGAATGGATGACAAGAATGGATGACAAGAATGGATGACAAGAATGGATGACAAGAATGGATGACAAGAATGGATGACAAGAATGGATGACAAGAATGGATGACAAGAATGGATGACAAGAATGGATGACAAGAATGGATGACAAGAATGGATGACAAGAATGGATGACAAGAATGGATGACAAGAATGGATGACAAGAATGGATGACAAGAATGGATGACAAGAATGGATGACAAGAATGGATGACAAGAATGGATGACAAGAATGGATGACAAGAATGGATGACAAGAATGGATGACAAGAATGGATGACAAGAATGGATGACAAGAATAAGGACATACATGCAGTGATACATATGCTAGCATGAACTTTTGAAATGCATGAACATTACTTTACATTACATCAAGTGGAACATGAGGATTATAGTGAGGCTTATAGGGGAACTAGCGCACATATGTACATGACATAACATAACATAACAGGAGTTAGTAATTTTGCCGGGTCCTAGGGAGGGATTAAAAGACATATTGTCGTGGCGGAGGACGGTTTTACAGGAGTCCCAGGGAATGACAAGAACAGGATGCCAGCCCCGTCCCACACTTAACCGTACATTACATTCACATTTTATCTTTCGTAATTTCAAATCTCGTGCATAAAACATTTACATGACCTTTCGAGGAAAACGTGTATACATGAACATATATAGTGCATAAACGTAACATATAAAAAGACAAGTCAGAGCATACATGAACCACGGGTCATCGAACTATACACAGAGCATTACACTTAACTTATAACGTATACTACGACTTAACTACCTAACAACAACCCGACAGAAATCAAAAACTTAGTACCTCCGTGATGTAGGGTCTTAAGGGTCAAACCTATACGTATGAACTTACCTGATGTCCGTAGAGTTGCAAGCACACACGTATGTCCTCGGCGATTCACGAACCTATATAATGCATAACCGGACCATTAACCCTAAACTTCAACAAAACTAACGAATAACTAACCTAAACTCGTTAACTAACGTAAATGGTTACCTTCAACGGAGAAAATTGGAGAAAATAGGAGAAGACGAAGTTTGAAAATCGTCGCACGTCGTCTGAAAGAGAGAAAACAGAGAGGAGAAAGAGCAGAGAAGAGAAGGAAATATGAGGGTTTCACGTTGAAGAGGAGGAGGGAGTTCTGGCTTCTCCCACAAACTTAGATAAGTGTCAAGCATGCATTGACTTCCTTCCAACCACCTTAATTGCCTTCAAAAATTGTCCCTCCATTGGTTCCTAACTAATGAATTTGCTTTGGTTACTCTTTAGTTTGGTTTTTCCACTGAACATTCCAACAATTTCAATAAAATTTACATTATATTAATAGCAAATTAATATCGTTCAATAATTCAAGGGATAATTACATGGCCAAAAATATCGGGTGTTACAGTGATTTTGTCAGAACAACAAGGGACTACAGTTCCTTAGGCAAATCCACTGCAATTCGGGTATTACAGTGTACCGACCCTTACCCGTATCCAAATTTTCTCGTATTATTTTTTTTTCTTTTTCCTTTTATACTTAAACTTTAAACCTAACGTTCGAGCGAAAATAAAACTTTAAAAATCGGAATTGAAATCGAAATCGTTATAGTCGTTTAAAAAACTGTTTAAACAAACCTTAAAACCAATTAATAAACAATTAAAAAAAAACATATAACCAATTGAAGCAGTGGAAACCGACAAAAAAAGGGGCAGAAGGGGCAATCGCCCCCTAAAATGAAGGGGCGACCGATCGCCCAAAACAGGCAATCGATCGCCCTTCGATGATCGCCTGATTCGCCAGTGATCGCCTCAACAGGCGATCGCCCAAACACGAGGGGCGATCGATCGCCCCTCTCCAGGCGATCGATCGCCCCTCGGGGATCACAATTTGTCAAGCGATCGCCTTCACCTAGCGATCGCTCGGCACACACCCTGGAATTTCTTCCAGGGCGTGACCAAGAGGGGCGATCGATCGCCCTCCCTGGCGATCGATCGCCAAGTCCTCTGGAATCCGAATTCCAGAGGACTTGCCTCCTCTTTCTTTCCTTCTTCCTTCCAAGCAAAATCACTATCCTTCACACTTCTACCTCCCCCCAATTATCACTAAACACACAAACATCTTCACAATACAATTTGACACAAAACCACCCGATACTCGTACCTCCTCCATAACCTCATTCAAAACCAACTCGAGACGCATTTAACACGAAATACGTTTTCACGAAAACGAACTGCATGGATGTGTTTAAAAACTGAACATATCCCTATAAAATAGGTTACCAAGCAGTTACAAAATACATTTCCAAAACGTTTAAAAACTCAAAACATAAACCTATCCACTATTCAGAACCAAAAATCCTAAAATGTTTCTAACTATACAATAATTCACAATCGACCCAATTCGCCCAAAAATCCTCAAAATACCTAACCGTTACCCCCACGGGTCAAAATACGCGTCGACTGCCCATGCACACCACCGCAGCCGTTCTTCTTCAACCATTCTGTACATCTGGTGGAGGAACGTCGTCCTCACCTGCTTCGATATCACCTACACCATACAGACAACTATGAGCTAAAGGCTCAGCAAGTTTCGTAAATGCAATGCATGCTATGCGTATGAGTTTCAGAAATCATGCAATATTTTCTTTTCATTACGTCACAGACAGAATGTCACCGAGGTCTCAGTGTAATGCCCCGAGTTATCTAAACCCGGTTTGCTACTCAACACACTGAACCGAACCATGACGACTTGATACTAAATTTAAAAATATTTCACTCGACAGTCAAAATTTGACATTTTCTAAAACTCGATGTATTTTAAAACTTGCAGCGGAAATCAATCGAACATCAATGAAGTTAAATAATCTGTGAAAAACATTTCAAAATAATTGTTGGGAGTGTTAAGGATAATGGGCCAAAAATATAAAGCTTTAAAAATGTGGAATACCCATGAAATTGCAGAAGTCAAACACATCTGCCGACGACAAAGTCAACACAAGGAGCCAAAATAGAAAATAGGAGGCCTCTACCGATGACAAACGACAACTCGCAACTTATATCTACCGATGACGTCAGCCGGATGACTCCTTCATCCAACATCTGCCGATCGCTAGACGACAAAACTTACCACTTTCATCTACCGATGACGTCAGCCGGATGACTCCTTCATCCAACATCTGCCGATCGCTAGACGACAGAACTTACCACTTTCATCTACCGATGACGTCAGCCGGATGACTCCTTCATCCAACATCTGCCGATCGACTTCAGAACAGCAATTCTGCTGTATTCCAAGAAAGCTCTGACTATCAAAGGATTTAAGCATTTTACTAAGACCAATCAGAGACAGATCAAAATCATTGCATCACTCAAATCCAGTAGAAAACAGTATTTTCAAAACCCACACAACACTAATATCAAAGATTCTCAGAATGTATTCAAAGTTTTGAAAACACTACTATCATAAAATTTTCAGAAAAAGAAACATCTATACTGAACTAGTTACTCCCAACTCAACACCTGCAGCCATGGATTAAACCGCCTCAACAGATGGCCAAACCGATGCCTGAATATGCTCCTCCAACCAGCCTGGTCCTCTTATCGGTCGGTAAACACACCTTCAGTAACTTCTTCACCTACATCACAAACTCATCTATTAGCCTAATGCTAAGCAAGTAGAGCAATGAATGAAATGAATTAATGAAACAAAAATTTCCCTAAACATGCATTCTCTACTTTCTCATCTCAGTTGTATTCAAATTTGTTCTCTGTGGATCCCTCTGTACGATGGGAAAGTGGATCAGTCATTCCCCAAAGCATACATCCTCTGATCTCAATTAAGGGGTGGATTAATTCCCTTAACAGTTAACTGGTCTGATCCCCCTGTAGGATTGGAAAGTGGATCACTTTTCCCAAAACCTCAATCCTCTGTTCTCAATTAAGGGGCAGATTAATCCCCCTTAACAGTTGTTCTGATCATCCTGCTCACATTTACCATGCGTTTCATGTAAATTCATTTTCGTAATCTTTCAAAACATGATGCATGACAACTGGAAATAAACATACAAACATACATAAATCCTACTGTTTGTGATGTAGGCCCGAATGCACAAACAAACTCTACTTACCTGGCTCCCTGGAAATCGCTCGGCTAAATGATACTTCAGAAGCTCGCTCACCTAAAATCATAATAGTACATATATCAAACTTTCACTAAACTTCACAGAATCAAAACAGGAGTTTGAGGGAACCAAATTTGAAACCCCACAACTCGGGTATTCTCAATAGTCGCTCAGCCCGAACCTACTCTAATCACAACATTCCTCGAAACTCCTCACATTGTACTCCCTCAGCTATCTAACTACTAAAATCGCAAGAAAACAAGGAGGGCTTACCTAGGTTGAAGGAGAATCGGGTAGGAGAATCGCCTAGAGATTTCTGCCGTTCGAGCTGAAGACCGAAAGGGAAAGAAAATGAGTAGTGGTGGCGGCTACTCTAAACTTTTTTCCTTAAATACCTTATCCACTTTCAAATTTGCCAATTACCCTTATGCCCTTACTTACTCATTCTTCAACCTAACCTACATTATACTAAAATTTCATTCATCGATTATACTTAATAGATTTATCTGTTATTTTAAATTTTTAATTAAAGTCGGGTGTTACAATCTACCATCCTTAAAAGAATTTTGTCCTCAAAATTCAGTACCTGAACAGTTCTGGATGTTGGTTCATCATGTCTTGCTGGCGTTCCCAAGTTACCTCCTCTGTATTCTGATTGTGCCATAAGACTTTCACCAATGGATCTTCTTTGTTGCGCAACATCTTCACTGTAAAATCTAGAATCTTCACAGGCTTTTCTTCATAGGTAAGTGTAGGTTGAATTTCAATGCTCTGCTGTTCAACAACTTGAGTTGGATCCCGAATACACTTCTTTAACATCGAGACATGGAACCGTCATGTATCCCTCCCATAGAAAGCTGGTAGCTGTAACTGATAGGCTGCCTTCCCAATCCTTTTCAGAATTGAGAAAGGACCAACAAATCTAGGATTTAGTTTGCCTCTCTTTCCAAATCTCACAACTCCTTTGAATGGTGATACCTTAAGAAAAACCTCATCGCCTACTTTAAACTCTAATTCTCTGCGTCTTCTGTCAGCATAGCTCTTCTGTCGGCTTTGAGCTGTTAAGATCCTCTGACGGATGAGAGCAACCTTCTCAATAGTCTGCTGCACAATGTCAGGACCAAGCAACTGTGCTTCACCAACTTCGTCCCAGTACAAAGGAGATCTACATCTTCGTCCATACAAAGCTTCATACGGTGCCATTCCTATTGTTGCTTGAAAACTGTTATTATAAGAAAATTCCACCAATGGCAGATACTTGCACCAAGAACCTTGAAAATCCAAAACACATGCCCGAAGCATATCCTCTAATGTTTGATTGGTTCTTTCCGATTGTCCATCTGTTTGAGGGTGAAAGGCTGTACTGAAGTTTAGCTGTGTGCCCATGGCTTTATGTAAACTCTTCCAAAATTTGGATGTGAATCTAGAGTCTCGGTCCAAAACTATAGTAGCTGGAACTCCATGCAGTCGCACAACCTCCTGCACATACAATTCAGCTAACTGATCCATAGAGTAAGTCACCTTGATGGGTAAGAAATGGGCCTGATTTGGTTAATCGATCGATTATCGTCCAGATTGCATCATGTCCTTTTGCTGTTCTGGGTAATCCTACAACAAAGTCCATGGTTATCTGCTCCCATTTCCATTCAGGGAGTGGTAATGGCTGCAACATTCCTGCAGGCCTCTGATGTTCAGCTTTAACCTGCTGGCAGATCAAACACAATCCTACATGTTCAGCAACGCTCCGCTTCATACCTGGCCACCAATAAGTCTGCTTAAGGTCTCTGTACATCTTCGTACTACCAGGATGAACGGAGAATCTAGAAGAATGAGCTTCAGAAAGGATTTCATCGCGAAGCTCTTTATTGGCTGGCACAAAATATCTATTCCTGAACTGAAGTATTCCATCATCGGTATAATTGAAGTCCAAATTGTCGGTAGACTCCATGCTCGACTTGAACTTTATACACTCCTCATCAATGTTCTGGGTTTCTTTTATCCTTTCTAGAATAGTAGGTCTCAAAGAGATGGCAGAAAGCATAGCTGCTACATTGGACACAGTTTCTAGGTTAAACTTATGAAATTCAGACTCTAAGGCCACCGGCATATCCAGAGTCAAAGCTGAGGCTGACGGTATTACTCTACTTAATGCATCAGCCACCACATTGGCCTTACCAGGGTGGTATTTAATCTCAAAATCGTAGTCTTTAAAAAACTCCAACCATCTACGTTGCCTCATATTTAATTCCTTCTGCGTGAAAATATACTTCAGACTTTTATGATACGAAAATATTTCACAAGGCTGTCCATACAAGTAGTGCCTCCAAATCTTAAGTACAAATACTACAGCAGCTAATTCTAAATCATGGGTAAGGTAATTCTTCTCATGAGTTTTCAACTGTCTAGAGGCATAAGCTATGACCTTACCATCTTGCATTAACACACATCCAAGACCAACCTTGGAAGCATCACAGTAATCTAAATTTACCATCCACAGCTGGAAGGGTTAAAATTGGAGCATTGGTTAGTTTCTGTTTTAAGGTCATGAAACTATGTTCACATTCATCGGTCCATATATACTTCACATTTTTCCTGGTTAACTTAGTAAGGGGTGTAGCAATCTTTGAAAATCCTTCAATGAACTTTCTGTAATACCCTGCTAGTCCAAGAAAACTTCGAATATCAGTAGCACTCTTCGGTTAGGGCCACTCCTTAACTGCTTGAACTTTTGCTGGATCAACAGATATGCCGTCCCCAGAGATGACATGTCCTAAAAAGTGAACTTGGTCCAACCAGAACTCATACTTAGAAAACTTGGCATAAAGTTGGTGCTGCCTTAGTAATCCTAATACCAAGCTTAAATGCCTTGCATGCTCATTCTTAGTTCTAGAATAGATCAGAATGTCGTCTATAAATACTATGACAAACTTGTCCAAATACTCATGAAACACCCTATTCATGAGATCCATGAAGGCTGCTGGTGCATTTGTCAAACCAAAAGACATAACCAAAAATTCGTAATGTCCATATCTCGTACGAAAGGCAGTCTTTGGTATATCCTCAGACTTAACCTTCAATTGGTAGTACCCTGATCTTAAGTCAATCTTAGAGAAAACTCGTGCACCTTGAAGTTGGTCAAACAAATCATCGATCCTAGGCAATGGATACTTATTTTTGACTGTTAACTTATTCAATTCTCTATAGTCAATGCACATACGCATTGATCCATCCTTCTTTTTAACAAATAGAACTGGTGCACCCCATGGTGAATAACTTGGCCGTATGAATCATTTTTCCAGCAGTTCCTCTAACTGTTTCTTTAATTCCTTAAGTTCCTTTGGTGCCAATCTGTATGGATTCTTAGATATAGGTTCAGCACCAGGATAGACATCCACCACAAATTTGATCTCTCTATCAGGTGGTAAACCAGGCAGGTCATCAAGGAAAACTTCAGGGAAATCTTGAGCTATTGGAACCTTTTGGAGACTCGGTTCTCCTACCAGCTTTGTGTCTAATACGCTGGCCAGAAAGCATGAATACTCACTACACGGGAAAGATTTAGCGCCGACAGAGGATAAAACAGACATTCTTCTGTCTCTCCTTGAGGCTTGAAAGGTGTGTTTCGAACCACCAGGGGGTTGGAAACTAACTATTCCAGTTCTACAGTCTATCGTGGCATAGTGCTTAAACAGCCAATCCATTCCTAAGATTACATCAAATCCCATGATCTCTGAAATAATGAGATCAGCAGGTAGGTTCTTATCTCCTACTGTAACGCCCCAAGTTATCTGAACCCGGTCCGTTACTCAAGACTAAAAAAAAAATCTCATTCGTATATTTTAAAACTTCACTTTTGACATAAACTAAAATCTCAAAATAATTAAATCTTACAGCGGAAATCATTTTATTAACAATGGAGTTAAAACAAAACTATAAATCATCGTTTGGAGGGTAAAAAGGCAATCGACAAATAGGGAATAAAGTTTCAAGCTATGGGATACTGGAGAAGTCGCCGAAGTCAAACGCTTCTGCCAGTCGCCGAAGTCAAACGCTTCTGCCGATGGATAAAGTCAACAGAAGGAGCAGTAACATGCTTCTACCGATGACGTGTGCAAACAAGGACTCCACTCGGTAGACTGCATCTACCGATGACGTCGACACGACTCAATCTGCCGATGAAGTCAACACAACTTCATCTGCCGATGAGGTCAACACAAATAACGCGTCTCCATCTTCCGATAGACAAACACGCGACATCTACCGATAACAACAATACGACTCCTTCCGATAGAATTAAAATGTACACTAATCTGCCGATGGACTATATCTGCCAACAGAATGACAAAACACGCTACATCTGCCGATAGGCAGCATCTACCGGTAGATTCAAAGTAATCACCCTAAACAAGGAACATCACTGCTTACCGGAAGGACTCGTAAAATCGACTGAAAACCTTCAGACAACCAATTTTCATGAAACACTAATCAAATCAGCAAAACACAGTTAAACCATCAATTCGTCATTTCCAGTAAAATCTTAAGAAAATCATTTTTAACCAAACTCAAACCATAGTCACTAAAATGCTCAGAAATTGCTAATCTGAAACCAGTATTCTCAACCTAACACATCAACCATTGATTAAACCGCCTCAACAGATTGCCCAACCAATGCATGGATGTGCTCCCCCAACCAGCCTAGTCTTCAAACTGTTCTGTAAACACACCTTCGGTAACTTCTTCACCTACATCACAAAACTCATCTATTAGCCTAATGCTAAGCAAGTAAAGCAATGGATGAAATAAATCGATGACACAATATTTTCCCTAAACATGCAATTTCTACTTTCTCATCTCATTGCATTCAAATTTGTTCTCTGTTGATCCCTCTGTACGATGGGAAAGTGGATCGGTCATCCCCAAAGCATACATCCTCTGATCTCAATTAAGGGGCGGATTAATTCCCTTAACAGTTAACTGATCTGATCCCCCTGTAGGATTGGGAAGTGGATCATTTTTCCCAAAACCTCAATCCTCTGTTCTCAGTTAAGGGGCGGATTAATCCCCTTAACAGTTGTTCTGTTCATCCTGCTCACACATGCCATACCGTTTCATGGAAATACATTTTCGTAGTCTTTCAAAAACATGATGCATGACAACTGAAAATAAGCATACAAACATGCATAACACCTATTGTTTTGTGATGTAGGCCCGAAGGCACAACAAACTTTACTTACCTGGATTCTTGGCGGGTGCTCGGCTAGGAGCTTCTTCGGACCTTTCTCACCTAGAACATAAACAGAACATTAAGCCAGTCCTTTCCACACCTCATTCTACAGCATTCAAAGAAACCTAAGGGATAGTTGGGAGTTCTAATCGCTCGGCATTCATGGTTCTATGCTAAACTCGAAACCACTCACATTCAGAATAAAATACGAAATACACAACAACAATCCTCCACGCTATTGTCTTCAGATACTAAATCAGTAGAAATCGAGGTAGAAACTCACCTAGATCCGCGAATGGGATCGGAGAGAAATCGCTGGGAGAGCTCTGGTGACTTGAGCTAAAATCCGAGAGTGAGAGTGAGAGTGAATAGTGGCGGCTTCTTCCATAAATTCTTCATTAAATAGGTTATCCACTAATAAATTCTAATTACCATATTACCCTTACTTACTCACTCATTAACCTAATAATCTTTCACTCAAACTCAACCACGAAATGTACTTAATTGATTGATCAGTCATTTGATTTAAATAAAGTCGGGTGCTACACCTACTGTCACTACACTATTAAACAGCACACGGCTAGAGCGCATGCGTTCGCCAGAAGGTAAAGCAACATTGAACATATGCTCAGAAAGTGAAGACTCGACGTCTAATTTATCAGCAAAGGCAGACGCTATGAAGGAATGTGTTGCACCTGAATCTATTAAAGTAAAAGCAGGCATAAAAATGACTAGTATGGTACCTGACACAACAGCAGGCTGATCTTCATCACCCGATTCTACCATGGAGAATATTCTTGGCTTAACATTCACAGGGCCATTCTTCAGAGCTGGACAATCCCTATTCATGTGGCCAACTTTATTACAATTATAACAGTGAAGGACTCTGGGCTTTGGGCAATCCTTAAGCAGATGCCTGGTCTGCTCACAGTTGAAACACTTCCCCGCGCTAATTCTACACTCTCCCGGGTGAAATCTTGAACACTTTGGGCATTGAGGGAACTTCCTAGTATCTGGTGTCTTCTTCTCCTTCCCTTGACCGCCCTGGCCCTCACCCGGGCCTCTTCGTTCCCTTGTGATGGTGTGGCTGGGTGAACTTTCGTGGAGCCGCACTAAACCCAGCACACTTCATCTCTGCCTCTTCCACTTCTAATGCTGTGGACACTACTTCACTGTAGGACGATCCTTTTATACCCGAGAACTTGACTCCTCTATAAATCTCAGGTTTCAGCCCATGCACAAATTGGAACACCTTATCCTCATCCCTGCGTGCGAGGTGTCCGGAAAACCTTGATAGGGATTCAAACTGTCTGCTGTATTCAGCTACGGTCCCTGTCTGTTTCAAGTTCATGAACTCCAACTTCTTTGTGGTCTGTACAGTACTGTTAAAATACTTCTCATAGAAAATTTCCTTAAATTGCGTCCAAGTCATCGCAAGAACATCATGGGTGGTCTTCATCGTCTCCCACCAGAGTTGAGCATCACCGGCAAAGTGGAAGGTTGCCAAAATGACCTTTTCCTCATCTCCCACATTTGCACACCTAAAACATGCTTTCTATCTTTTTCAACCATTCCTCGGCCACAATTGGATTAGCTGACTTTCCATCAAAAGTGGGTGGTCGCAACCTCCTAAACCTCTCTCCTGCCTGTTCATTATTGGAACCCGAGTTGGCACTCCCTTGTACCTCTCGGTTCAGTAGCAGTCCCAACTGATCGGACTGCTGGCGCATCATATCAGATTGCTGACGTACCAAGTCTGTCAGCTGCCTGATCACACCCGAATTCTCAGTACTTTCCGGGTTTGGCGTCTCCCTCTGTACTCTTGGTCTCCCTGGTCGTCTGGACATTTTACTATATTCCTGTAAAAGGTTAACTATTCTCATAAATATCTAATAACTAAAACTAACATAAACACTTACAGTTGTTGGAGTACTTCCATGCAACGATCGGCTCTGTTGAGTAATTCTTTGAACGGTTTAACCAAATGTCTTTGATACCAACTTGTAACGCCCCAAGTTATCTAAACCCGGTTTGCTACTCAACACACTGAACCGAACCATGACGACTTGATACTAAATTTAAAAATATTTCACTCGACAGTCAAAATTTGACATTTTCTAAAACTCGATGTATTTTAAAACTTGCAGCGGAAATCAATCGAACATCAATGAAGTTAAATAATCTGTGAAAAACATTTCAAAATAATTGTTGGGAGTGTTAAGGATAATGGGCCAAAAATATAAAGCTTTAAAAATGTGGAATACCCATGAAATTGCAGAAGTCAAACACATCTGCTGACGACAAAGTCAACACAAGGAGCCGAAATAGAAAATAGGAGGCCTCTACCGATGACAAACGACAAAACTTCGGTTATATCAACCGGTCAGAAAACGACAAACACTACCTACATCTTCCGATGACGTCAGCCGGAAGATACTACAAACAGGACACCTCTCGTAGACTTGCATCTACCGATAGCTAGGCGCCAAACTTGCTACTTACATCTACCGATGACGTCAGCCGGGGATTCCTTCCTCCAGCATCTGCCGATCGCTAGACGACAACTCGCAACTTATATCTAACCGATGATGTCAGCCGGATGACTCCTTCATCCAACATCTGCCGATCGCTAAGACGACAAAACTTACCACTTTTATCTACCGATGACGTCAGCCGGATGACTCCTTCATCCAACATCTGCCGATCGCTAGACCGACAGAACTTACCACTTTTCATCTACCGATGACGTCAGCCGGATGACTCCTTCATCCAACATCTGCCGATCGACTTTCAGAACAGCAATTCTGCTGTATTCCAAGAAAGCTCTGATTATCAAAGGATTAAGCATTTTACTAAGAACCAATCAGAGACGATCAAATCATTGCATCACTCAAATCCAGTAGAAAACAGTATTTTCAAAACCCAACACAACACTATAGCAAAGATTCTCAGAATGTATTCAAAGTTTTGAAAACACTACTAGTCATAAAATTTTCAGAAAAGAAACATCTATACTGAACTAGTTACTCCCAACTCAACACCTGCAGCCATGGATTAAACCGCCTCAACAGATGGCCAAACCGATGCCTGAAAATGCTCCTCCAACCAGCCTGGTCCTCTTATCGGTCGGTAAACACACCTTCAGTAACTTCTTCACCTACATCACAAACTCATCTATTAGCCTAATGCTAAGCAAGTAGAGCAATGAATGAAATGAATTAAGAAAAAAATTTCCCTAAACATGCATTCTCTACTTTCTCATCTCATTGTGATCAAATTGTTCTTGTGGATCCTCTGTACGATGGGGAAAGTGGATCAGTCATTCCCCAAAGCATTTACATCCTCTTGATCTCAATTAGGGGGGATTTAATTTCCTAAACAGTTAATGGTTGCTCCCCCTGTTAGGATTGGGAAGTGGATCACTTTTCCCAAAACTCACTCTCTGTTCAAATAATGGAGGAGAAATTCCCTTAACAGTTTGTTCTGACATCCTGCTACATTTTACCAGCGTTGTCATGTAAATTCATTTTCGTAATCTTTCAAAACAGGATGCATGACAAACTGGAAATAAACATACAACACATACATAAATCCTACTGTTTGGATTGTAGGCCCGAGAATGCCCAAAACAAACTAACTGACTGGCCCCTAAAAAATCGTCGGCTAACTTGCTACTGCAGAAGCTCGCTCACCTAAACATAATAGTACATATCAAACTTTACTAAACTTCACAGAATCAAAAAAGGAGTTTGAGGAACCAAATTTGAAACCCACAACGCGGGTATTCTCAATAGTCGCTCAGCAGAACCTACTATAAATCCACAACATTACTCGAAACTCCTCACATTGTACTCCCCTAGCTATCAATACGAAAATCGCAAGAAACAAGGAGGGCTTACTAGGTGAAGGAGAATCCGGGCAGCGAGAATCGCCTAGAGATTTCTGCCGTTCGAGGAGAAGACGAAAGGGAAAGAAAATGAGTAGTGGTGGCGGGGCACTCTAAACTTTTTTCCTTAAATACCTATCCACTTTCAAATTTGCCAATTACCCTTATGCCCTACTACGCATTCTTCAAACTAACCAATATACTAAAATGTCATCATCGATTATACTTAAGATTTATCTGTATTTAATAATAAAGAGGGTGTTACCCTCAGACTATTGATGGAGAAGACCATCCCGCGGTCGGATGCCCCTCACTAACGGGGGGGTAGACGCGACATCCGTAAACAGCGTGCTGAGCCCCACCTCGGGGAACAGATACAGATACGTAGATTCATTCGTTAATTAATTTCATTTCTTAAACACGTGCAGAATTCGTGTTCATGCTATTTTAAAAGACGTGATGCTATGAACAGTTAAATGCATAAAGTAAACAACCAATTAGTATACCAAGCCGATAAAAAAAAACCATACAACAACTAGCCAACCAACCAACCAAAACAAATTAAACAAACAATGCAACTAAAACTTCCGCGACGCACATCGACATACGGTGTAGGCCAATCGGCCAGAGTAAGTCACGAGAACTAAAAAAAACCTTGTGCGCGCTGGACTTCGAGCTCCGTCCCCGATGTCGTCGTCTGAGGCAAAAGCACAACAGAGTTGTGTTAAAACGAGATTAAAACCGTTGAACCATCCAAATTTAAAGGAAACCTGAACTAAGAAATTCCAATTTCTAACTAACTCACGAAGCTTTTTAATGAACAAATCACGTCTCTACCTCGAACCGACAAATTAACAGTGGTTCCCCAAAAACTCAAAAAAATTCGTCAATCTATACAGTCAAATCAATTAACTTCATCCAATAACGCTCAATAGTTCATCATATCATAAAATACGACAAACCTGTGATTTTAAACCCTAATGCACGTTTTTAACGAAAACCTAAACGAAACCTAACTGACACTGTTTCGTGAAAACAAAAATATAACGCTCTAAAACCATAGATTCATACCTAGAGTTGCGAGAGGAGTAGAAAACACGAAGATGACGGACGACAGGAGGCGAACGATCTCGGAAAATGGAAGTCACCGTGAAGGAGGTCGCACCCTGGAGAAAATCGTGCACCTTGAAGTGGTCAAACAAATCATCGATTCTAGGCAATGGATACTATTTTTGACTGTTAAATTATTCATTCTCTATAGTCAATGCACATACGCATGATCCATCATTCCTTTTTACAAATAGAACGGTGCACCATGGTGAATTTCAATTGGCCGTATGAATAATTTTCCAGCAGGTTTCCTCTAAAAACTGTTTCTTTAATTCCTTAAGTTACTTTGGTGCAATCTGTATGGATTCTTAGAATAGGTTCAGCACAGGATAGACATCCACCAACAAAAAAAATTTGATCTCTTATCAGGTGGTAAACCAGGCAGGTAATCAGGAAAACTTCAGGGAAATCTTGAGCTATTGGAACTTTGGAGACTCGGTTCTCTACAGCTGGGTGTATAATACGCTGGCCAGGGAAAGCAGGAATAATCCCTACACGGGAAAGAGTTTAGCGCCGACAGAGGATAAAACAGACATTCTTAGTCTCTCCTGAAGGCTTGAAAGGGGGGTTCGAAACCACCAGGGGGTTGGGAAAATAACTATTCCAGTTTACAGTCTATCGTGGAACATAGATGCTTAAACAGCCAATCCTCCTAATGACACAAATCCCATTGATCTCTGAAATATGAGACAGCAGGTAGGTTTCTTATCTCATACTGTAAGCCCCAAGGTATATAAACCGGTCCGTACGAAGACTAAAAAAAAATCTTCATTCGTATATTTAAAACTTCACTTTTGACATAAACTAAAATCTCAAAATATTAAATCTTACAGCGGAAATCATTTATTAACAATGGAGTTAAAACAAAACTATAAATCATCGTTTGGAGGGTAAAAAGGCAATCGACAAATAGGGAATAAAGTTTCAAGCTATGGGATACTGGAGAAGTCGCCGAAAGTCAAACGCTTCTGCCAGTCGCCGAAGTCAAACGCTTCTCGGCCGATGGGATAAAGTCAACAGAAGGAGCATAACATGCTTCTACCGATGACGTGTGCAAACAAGGACTCCACTCGGTAGACTGCATCTACCGATGACGTCGACACGACTCAATCTGCCGATGAAGTCAACACAACTTCATCTGCCGATGAGGTCAACACAAATAAAGCGTCTCCATCTTCGATAGACAAACACGCGACATCTACCGATAACAACAATACGACTCCTTCCGATAGAATTAAAATGTACACTAATCTGCCGATGGACTAGATCTGCCAACAGAATGACAAAACACGCTACATCTGCCGATAGGCAGCATCTACCGGTAGATTCAAAGTAATCACCCTAAACAAGGAACATCACTGCTTACCGGAAGGACTCGTAAAATCGACTGAAAACCTTCAGACAACCAAATTTTCATGAAAACACTAATCAAATCAGCAAAACACAGTTAAACCATCAATTCGTCATTTCCAGTAAATCTTAAGAAAATCATTTTTAACCAAACTCAAACCATAGTCACTAAAATGCTCAGAAATTGCTAATCTGAAACCAGTATTCTCAACCTAACACATACAACCATTGATTAAACCGCCCTCAACAGATTGCCCAACCAATGCATGGATGTGCTCCCCCAACCAGCCTAGTCTTCAAACTGTTCTGTAAACACACCTTCGGTAACTTCTTCACCTACATCACAAAACTCATCTATTAGCCTAATGCTAAGCAAGTAAGCAATGGATGAAATAAATCGATGACACAATAATTTTCCCTAAACATGCAATTTTCTACTTTCTCATCTCAGTTGCATTCAAATTTGTTTCTCTGTTGATCCCTCTGTACGATGGGAAAGTGGATCGGTCATCCCCCAAAGCATACATCCTCTGATCTCAAATTAGGGGCGGATTAATTCCCTTAACAGTTAACTGATCTGATCCCCCTGTAGGATTGGGAGTGGATCATTTTTCCCCAAACCATCAATCCTCTGTTCCAGTTAAGGGGCGATTAATCCCCCTTAACAGTTGTTCTGTTCATCCTGCTCACACATGCCATACCGTTTCATGAAAATACCTTTTCGTAGTCTTTCAAAAACATGATGCATGACAACTGAAAATAAGCATACAAACATGCATAACACCTATTGTTTTGTGATGTAGGCCCGAAGCACAAACAAACTTACTTACCTGGATTCTTGGCGGGTGCTCGGCTAGGAGCTTCTTCGGGACCTTTCTCACCTAGAACATAAACAGAACATTAAGCCAGTCCTTTCCACACCTCATTCTACAGCATTCAAAGAAACTAAGGGATAGTTGGGAGTTCTAATCGCTCGGCATTCATGGTCTATGCTAAACTCGAAACCACTCACATTCAGAATAAAATACGAAATACACAACAACAATCCTCCACGCTATTGTCTTCAGATACTAAATCAGTAGAAATCGAGGTAGAAACTCACCTAGATCCGCGAATGGGATCGGAGAGAAATCGCTGGGAGAGCTCTGGTGACTTGAGCTAAAATCCGAGAGTGAGAAGTGAGAGTGAATAGTGGCGGCCTTCTTCCATAAATTCTTCATTAAATAGGTTATCCACTAATAAATTCTAATTACCATATTACCCTTACTACTCACTCATTAACCTAATAATCTTTCACTCAACTCAACCACGAAATGTACTTAATTGATTGATCAGTCATTTGATTTAAATAAAGTCGGGTGCTACACCTACTGTCACTACACTATTAAACCGCACACGGCTAGAGCGCATGCGTTCGCCAGAAGGTAAAGCAACATTGAACATATGCGCAGAAAGTGAAGACTCGACGTCTAATTTATCAGCAAAGGCAGACGCTATGAAGGAATGTGTTGCACTGAATCTATTAAAGTAAAGCAGGCATAAAAATGACTAGTATGGTACCTGACACACAGCAGGCTGATCTTCATCACCCGATTCTACCATGGAGAATATTCTTGGCTTAACATTCACAGGGCCATTCTTCAGAGCTGGACATCCCTATTCATGTGGCCAACTTTATTACAATTATAACAGTGAAGGACTCTGGGCTTTGGGCAATCCTTAAGCAGATGCCTGGTCTGCTCACAGTTGAAACACTTCCCCGCGCTAATTCTACACTCTCCCGGGTGAAATCTTGAACACTTTGGGCATTGAGGGAACTTCCTAGTATCTGGTGTCTTCTTCTCCTTCCCTTGACCGCCCTGGCCCTCACCGGGCCTCTTCGTTCCCTTGTGATGGTGTGGCTGGGTGAACTTTCGTGGAGCCGCACTAAACCCAGCACACTTCATCTCTGCCTCTTCCACTTCTAATGCTGTGGACACTACTTCACTGTAGGACGATCCTTTTATACCCGAGAACTTGACTCCTCTATAAATCTCAGGTTTCAGCCCATGCACAAATTGGAACACCTTATCCTCATCCCTGCGTGCGAGGTGTCCGGAAAACCTTGATAGGGATTCAAACTGTCTGCTGTATTCAGCTACGGTCCCTGTCTGTTTCAAGTTCATGAACTCCAACTTCTTTGTGGTCTGTACAGTACTGTTAAAATACTTCTCATAGAAAATTTCCTTAAATTGCGTCCAAGTCATCGCAAAGAACATCATGGGTGGTCTTCATCGTCTCCCACCAGAGTTGAGCATCACCGGCAACGTGGAAGGTTGCCAAAATGACCTTTTCTCCATCTCCCCCATTTGCACACCTAACATGCTTTCTATCTTTTTCAACCATTCCTCGGCCACAATTGGATTAGCTGACTTTCCATCAAAAGTGGGTGGTCGCAACCTCCTAAACCTCTCTCCTGCTGTTCATTATTGGAACCCGAGTTGGCACTCCCTTGTACCTCTCGGTTCAGTAGCAGTCCCAACTGATCGGACTGCTGGCGCATCATATCAGATTGCTGACGTACCAAGTCTGTCAGCTGCCTGATCACACCCGAATTCTCAGTACCTTTCCGGGTTTGGCGTCTCCCTCTGTACTCTTGGTCTCCCTGGTCGTCTGGACATTTTACTATATTCCTGTAAAAGGTTAACTATTCTCATAAATATCTAATAACTAAAACTAACATAAACACTTACAGTTGTTGGAGTACTTCCATGCAACGATCGGCTCTGTTGAGTAATTCTTTGAACGGTTTAACCAAATGTCTTTGATACCAACTTGTAACGCCCCAAGTATCTAAACCCGGTTTGCTACTCAACACACTGAACCGAACCATGACGACTTGATACTAAATTTAAAAATATTTCACTCGCAGTCAAAATTGACATTTTCTAAAACTCGATGTATTTTAAAACTTGCAGCGGAAATCAATCGAACATCATGAAGTAAATATCGTGAAAAACATTTCACAAAATAATTGTTTAGTTGAGTAGTTAATGATAATGGGCCAAAAATATAAAGCTTTAAAAATGTGGAATACCCATGAAAGTGCAGAAGTCAAACACATCTGCTGACCGACAAGTCAACAACAAGGAGCCGAATAGAAATAGGAGGCCTCTACCGATGACAAACGAACAAAAACTTCGGTTCATACAACCGGTCAGAAAACGACAAACACTACCTACATCTTCCGATGACGTCAGCCGGAAGATATACAAACAGGACAACTCTCGGTAGACTGCATCTACCGATAGCTAGGCGACAAAACTTGCTACTTACATCTACCGATGACGTCAGCCGGGGGATTCCTTCCTCCAGCATCTGCCGATCGCTAGACGACAACTCGCAACTTATATCTAACCGATGATGTCAGCCGGAGACTCCTTCATCCAACATCTGCCGATCGCTAGACGACAAAACTTACCACTTTATCTACCGATTGACGCAGCCGGATGACTCCTTCATCCAACATCTGCCGATCGCTAGACGACAGAACTTACCACTTTCATCTACCGATGACGTCAGCCGGATGACTCCTTCATCCAACATCTGCCGATCGACTTCAGAACAGCAATTCTGCTGTATTCCAAGAAAGCTCTGATTATCAAAGGATTTAAGCATTTTACTAAGACCAATCAGAGACAGATCAAATCATTGCATCACTCAAATCCAGTAGAAAACAGTATTTTCAAAACCCAACACAACACTAATATCAAAGATTCTCAGAATGTATTCAAAGTTTTGAAAACACTACTATCATAAAATTTTCAGAAAAAGAAACATCTATACTGAACTAGTTACTCCCAACTCAACACCTGCAGCCATGGATTAACCGCCTCAACAGATGGCCAAACGATGCCTGAAAATGCTCCTCCAACCAGCCTGGTCCTCTTATCGGTCGGTAAACACACCTTCAGTAACTTCTTCACCTACATCACAAACTCATCTATTAGCCTAATGCTAAGCAAGTAGAGCAATGAATGAAATGAATTAATGAAATAAAAATTTCCCTAAACATGCATTCTCTACTTTCTCATCTCAGTTGTATTCAAATTTGTTCTCTGTGGATCCCTCTGTACGATGGGAAAGTGGATCAGTCATTCCCCAAAGCATACATCCTCTGATCTCAATTAAGGGGCGGATTAATTCCCTTAACAGTTAACTGGTCTGATCCCCCTGTAGGATTGGGAAGTGGATCACTTTTCCCAAAACCTCAATCCTCTGTTCTCAATTAAGGGGCAGATTAATCCCCCTTAACAGTTGTTCTGATCATCCTGCTCACATTTACCATGCGTTTCATGTAAATTCATTTTCGTAATCTTTCAAAACATGATGCATGACAACTGGAAATAAACATACAAACATACATAAATCCTACTGTTTGTGATGTAGGCCCGAATGCACAAACAAACTCTACTTACCTGGCTCCCTAAAAATCGCTCGGCTAAATGCTACTTCAGAAGCTCGCTCACCTAAAATCATAATAGTACATATATCAAACTTTCACTAAACTTCACAGAATCAAAACAGGAGTTTGAGGAACCAAATTTGAAACCCCACAACTCGGGTATTCTCAATAGTCGCTCAGCCCGAACCTACTCTAAATCACAACATTCCTCGAAACTCCTCACATTGTACTCCCTCAGCTATCTAACTACTAAAATCGCAAGAAAACAAGGAGGGCTTACCTAGGTTGAAGGAGAATCGGGCAGGAGAATCGCCTAGAGATTTCTGCCGTTCGAGATGAAGACCGAAAGGGAAAGAAAATGAGTAGTGGTGGCGGCTACTCTAAACTTTTTTCCTTAAATACCTTATCCACTTTCAAATTTGCCAATTACCCTTATGCCCTTACTTACTCATTCTTCAACCTAACCTACATTATACTAAAATTTCATTCATCGATTATACTTAATAGATTTATCTGTTATTTTAAATTTTTAATTAAAGTCGGGTGTTACACTCAGCCTATTAGATGGAGAAGACACATCCCGCGGTCGGACTGCCCTCTTCACCTAACGGGGGGGTAGACGCTTACATCCGTAAACAGCCGTGCTTGAGCCCCACCTCGCGTAACCAGATACAGATTACGTAGATTCATTTCGTTCATTAATTTCATTTTCTTAAACACGTGCAGAAATTCGTTTTCATGCTATTTTAAAAGACGTGATGCATGAACAGTTAAATGCATAAAGTAAACAACCAATATACGTACTACCAAGACGATAAAAACATAACCTATACAACAACTAGCCTAACTACCCAACCAAAACAAATTAAACAAACAATTCACTAAAACTCCTCGACGCGACATCGACATACGGTGTAGGCCAATCGGCCAGAGTAAGTCACGAGAACTTACCTTGTGCGCGCTGGACTTCGAGCTCCGTCCACGAGTGTCGTTCGTCTGAGGCAAAGCACAACAGTTGTTGTTAAAACGAGATTAAACCGTTAAACATCCAAATTTAACGAAACCTTAACTAAGGAAATTTTCCTAAATTTCTAACTTAACTAATCGAAGCATTTTTAATGAACAAATAACGTCTGATACCTCGAACCGCCATTAACAAGTTTTTCCCCAAAAACTCAAAAATTCGTCAATCTCTAATATTCGTCCTAAATCAATTAACTTCATCCAATAACGCTCAATACGTTCATCATATTCATAACTACGACAAACCTATTGATTTTAAACCCTAATTCACGTTTTTAACGAAAACCTAAACGAAACCCTAACTGTTAAACTTCGTGAAAACAAAAATATAACGCTCTAAAACCATAGATTCATACCTAGAGTTGCGAGAGGAGGAGAAAACACGAAGAACGGACGACGAACGGAGGAAGAACGATCGTCGGAAATGGAAGTCACCGTGAAGGAGGTCGCCTGGAGAAGGAGGAGATCGTGAAACAGAGAGGAAATGAGGGAGAAAGAGAGATGTGTAATATTTTGTAATACCCGGCTTGTACGGATTTTGGATTTAAATACATTATATTAATATTTAATATATTGTAATGGCATTTTCATAAATATGCCAAATTAAACCCGTTTTACCAAAAGAAAGCGTCATTAAAATCCTAATTATTAATAAAGATTTTAAGGAAATTTCGGGAAATTTCTATGACGTATGTAGCTTTTACATGAGGATGAATTAATATTAGGATTATTATTATTATTTATTTTAATTAAACACAAACAACAAAAATTGTTGTTTGTGTTCGAGCTCCCCGCGAACGACGAAGAACAGGGGAGAACGACGACGAAGCTCGGGCGACGATCGACGAAGCGCCGGCGATTCTCGCCGTTCTCCGGCCAGACGACGGCGACGAGAGGTTCCGGCTTGTCTCCGCACGCGAACCGCACGGTATGTTCGGTTTTCGTGCCCTGTTTCTGTTCAATTTTGGCCGTGGATCGCCGAGCTGTTAGGGCTCCGATCGCCGGCCCTTTTGGCCGTTCTCGACGGTCAAATGACCGGGCTTTGGTCGGCGAAGGTCGCCTGGCCGTGTTGTGCACAATTTGAGCGAAAACAGTGAATGCCCGAATTAGGGCATTTCGGGTTTTGAGTGTAGCTTCGATTTTGGTTAGATATTGTTAATTGAGTGTATATATGGTCGATTGGTGGAGAGATTGATGGAATTTGATGAAAAATCAGAAAGGGGGAAATTTCCGATTAAGGGCAGTTTCGGGTTTTTGATAAATTGACCTAGTTCCGGTCCTTTGTTTTAAGATTCCTTTTGGCAGATTAAAATAGGTTATTAGAGGAGTACGTGGCCGCTGGAATCGTTCGATTCCGATAACCGACGCAAAAGTTACGCGCGTTTGAGTTTCGGTTCGGTTTTTACCGAACCCAAATTAGTCGCCCATTTAATTAGGTTTTAGTTCGATTACGCTATAAATAGTAGTTTGAGAGTAAATTGGTGAATGTAAGCATGATGTTAATGAAGCTCGGATGTTTGTCATAGGTCGAGCCATAGGTGAAGTGACGTGCCAAAAATCAGCGAGCTTCGGACGACAGGTAAGTTCTCGTGACTTACTCTGGCCGATTGGCCTACACCGTACTTCGATGTCGCGTCGAGTATCTTGGAGTATTTTTTGTTATATGCTTTGGTTGGGTAGTTAAGTTAGTTGTTATAGGTTGATTGTTGAGTTTTGATGGTATGCTCTGTTTATATGTTTACTGTTATATGAACTGTTCATGCATCACGTGTTTTCAAATGTTATGAAAATGAACTTCTGCACGTGTTTTAAAGAAAAGAAATGAACCTCTGTAATTAATCTGTAATCTGTATCTGTATCTGGTTACGCGAGGTGGGGCTCAGGCGTGGCTGTAGGGTTTGTGAGCACGTACCCCCCCCCCCCCATCTAGGTGGAAAGTGGTAGTTCGACAGCGGAATGTATCCTTTCCATTTAGTGGGCTGATATCTCGGTGACAATCTGTCTGCAACGTAATGTAAATGAATCTGTGAATGAATCTGTATCTGAATCTGAATGTTTTTTCTGAATGGCATCTGCACGCATGCATCTGCATTTACGTAGCTTACTGAGATTTAATTATCTCATAGGTGTCTGTATGGTGTAGGTGACGTATTAGGTGACATTAAGCCAGGTGAGGACGGCGTTCCTCCTCCTGATGTATGAGGCAGCTGATGGATGACGGCCGTGGGAGTGCGCTGAGTAGTCGGTGCGTTTTGACCTGTGGGGAAATGATGTAAAAGTATTTTGAGATGTATGTGAGTATTTTGGGAGAATTAATGGTATTATAAAATGTATAGTTTAACATATTAGGATTCTTGGATCTGGTTAGGTTATAGATTTTTATGTTGATGTTTCAAACGTTTAGTTTAAGCCATTAATTTAACGTTATGGGAATGTTTTAGTTTAATCGTATAGTTGATACGTTTTAGGGTGGTTGGTTCTGTTTAGTTGATAGATTTGTTTTATAAAACGTTTTTTAAGATTTTATTAGGATTTTATGAACTGCTTGGTGATTTTGTAAACAGGAGGGTATGTCACACTTTTAAACGGAACCATGTAGTTCGTTTTCATGAAAATGTACTTCATTTTAATCGTGTTTAGAGTCGGTTTTGGGCAGAGTTACGAGAACGTATGAATGTTTAGAAAGTTTATGTAAAATGTATAATTGAAATGTAGATAGAAAGGATAGTGTGAAGACGGGGTGAATTGATAAATTGAGGAATGATAGAAGGTTGAGTGGTTTATGTAAACTGTTTTTGTATGATAAATGAATTTTCTTAAAGGTTTTCGAGGATGTTTTAATTGATTTAGCGGCTTAAAAAGGAAAATTTTATACGGGAGTTTAGGAATAGTGTAACTGGGTCGTTACAAATTATGGTATCAGAGCCTCCGGGTTTTAAAATCGGTTCTGTAGACTGCTCGACTGCACAGCCACTACGCGGACGTCCTTCATCAACTGTAAGTATGTTTACTGCTTTGTGTGATTTAGCTTTCTTAAAAATTAATTGCTTTAAACTTTATAGGAGTTATAAAATATGATGGTTCGAGGAAAAGATCCTAGAGACGACGCCTTAGACAGACTTACGGAGTTGCTGGACTGTCAGGCCCAGCATATGGACCAACAAGCTCAACTTATAGCTAGGCAATCTCGTCAACTCGAAATATTGGCAAATCGAGAGGACTCAAGGATCCAAGGACTAGTCCCTCCCAATGATCACGGCACGACGAGGGTGGGCAAGGAAGGAATCAAATCAAATAGACGAAAGCGCATACGAGGAACTACACGGGGACCCCTATGTCATAAATGCCAGAAGGAACACCATGGTAGCTGTAGAGTAGGCACAGATAAATGCTTTCGATGTGGGGACAATGGCCATTTCGTGAAGGATTGCCCGAAGCCGGGCCGAAATCAACTAGGTAGAGGCCAACGAGGCAGGAATCAGAAAAACGTTACTCTAAAGCTGCTTGCCTTGACTGAAAGAAGAAGAACTTCCCAACCCTCAGCTGTTTCAGGTAGAGTCTTATTCCAATAATTAATAGAACGAATAATATTAGAATTGAGGAGTAGTATAGAGTAGGAGTTTGAAGTAATAGCCGGGTAACAGATAGGAAGAGATTTGACAATAGAGGGTAAGAGGAGTTCTTGAGTGAACCTCGACGATAAGACAGTAAATATATACGGGACTATATAGGCTTATAGAAAGTGAGTTATGTGGTAATAAACTTTAACCTGACCTAACCACAATAAGTTGCACACTTAGAATTGAGTTACCGTAAGAAGGATGCAGCTTACGAGATGTAAGATTTAAATTTATAGAAAATGAGCCCTAGCTGATGAAACTCAAACCCTAAGAGTTTAAGGTGTAGGAATTAAGGAAAAATTTAAGCTAAATGTAAAATGCATTTGGGGATGCTTTAAGTTGCCAAGGTATACTAAATGCGATTAAGCAAATAAGAACATTTAGCAAGGAATTGTGTACCCTGGATCCATGAGAAAGATTTAAGTATTTAGGCAAAATCATATTCCAGAGCTTACCTAGCTTTATTATAGAAAGGATATGAGAATGACCATTATGGTTATGGTTGTAGGAAGATGTGACAGATCAATACAAGTCGCGGACGTAAGATTTAAGTGATCGGGTAGGAGTGGTCGTATCGACCAATATGGAGGCAAAGAATAAGGAGATTTACTCCGAGTTGGAAAGTATTTAAATCCCGAAACGCTAGAGAATTGAAGTTATGTGCATGGTGAAACTCTAGGTACCGAAATTGGCTGTTCTCTAGGAAATGAGTACCACCAAAGACACCTTAGAAGACTAATCCATAAAGGAAGATATTAATCTGTGAGAAGAGTACAACCGACTTATTAGGTGGGAGGTCTAGCGAAGTTGAGGATAATCAACGAGTTGTGGACATGTCAGGCAGGATGCAAAAGATATAGGAGTTAAGTTGTGAACCTATAGTCGGTACAATTTAAGTTAGGAGCCACAACATGAGGCTGCCTCCGGGATGAAAGTAGAAGTATTAGTGTTCGAGGAACTAGAAAGGTTATTATTAATGAGGAAACATTTCAAATTATTGGGGAGTAAAAAGGGCAGGATTTGAGGACTTAAGGAGAACTGGAATGAAGGCGTAAACTTATCTACAACAAGTTCGCAAACAAGAAGATAGATGGATAAATCGTTGCATGCGAGTCAAGTAGACAAGTAGAGCATTTGAACCCGACTAAGAGGAACGAAAGAGGATAGACCATAGTGTAACTTTGAAGAAGTCCTCGTACGACATTTGAGATAAGTACATGAGATTGTTAGATTCAACGAAGAGTTGAGATTAGAAGTTTAACTCTGCGGTTAGTGCCGCACGAATTGTGAACTTCGCAATTTTAAAGGTTTGAATCGTATTTGACAAGTCGATACCAATACATACACAAATGACCTAAGGATAGAAGAAATAGTTTAGAGCAAACCTATGGCTGAGACTTAGGGGCTTGACTGTGCCGAAGTTAATGGAAATTTAAGTTGAACGAATGAGCATATTGTAGGTAGTATAAGCGTTTCAGTTAGAACGTAATGAAGGAACTCCTTAACGTGACGTAGAATGGAATGTGAGATTTATAGGATCTAACTTACAAGTGAGCATTGGTCTTAAGACAGTAGCAACTTAAGTTCTCAGTTAAACCTGTCGAGGCCTTGAGTGTATTTCCGTGAATCGAGCAACTTGTGAGAACCGCATCAGAAAAGGGATTGAGGTTGATGAGTTACCTGAGGCAATATGCGACGTAGGATATTATTGATGGGATACCTTACAAGATATAGAAAATGGAAATTCTAGTTGAGAAGCTCACTTGGAAATAGTTATTAAGACCTGTGAAGTGTCCAAGGAGTGTACAATTCGGGTACTGAATGACGAAGAAGTTATACAGGAGCATTACTAGCGAAGTGTAGACTCGGATGGTTGTAGTAGTGACTAAAGTTAAGGCCAACGAACTTATACCGAGTTTAGTTTGCAACTCCGGTGTATCGATATATATAGAATTTGTTATACCCGATAGATGGATGAGGTCGTAGTGTGACTGAAATTAGGCGTTGGAGTAAGTAGTTTGAGAAAGCTTTGAGGGCGTAAAGTGGTTAGGCATGTATTCGATAAACACAGGAAGAAGTTAGGAACTAAAGGAACTCAATTCGAGGAATTTAAATTAAGTAAAGGGAGTTTGGATTACAAGCTGGATGTTGTTAGGAATCCTTGAACGGTAGTCAACCCAAATGACATTGGAGGTTGATGTTATTTGAAGATTGAGGATAAGAGACAATCTTTAGTAGAGACCAATTAGTAAGTTAGAGTGAGTTTAACGTTTTGGGTAATTAAGTGCAAACCAACACGTGCTCGGGGCGTTAAGTGTCAAGTACGCAGTTGGAGATCGTTTGGTTAAGACCGAGAGATTTGGTAAGAGTTGACATGTAAACGGAAAGTGAGGACTACGATTAGGGAGTTAATGTAGAAATTCGGTGGGTGTGCATCCCGATTGTGAACAGGATCAAGGGAATTGCGTCGAGGTATGGGTTACAGCCCAGAATTTGATGAGATTGTAGGCATTCAATTTGACTGGTGTTAGAAAGCTTAGGTATGGCTTTGACCAAAATGTGTTGGAAGTTGGTACATGCGCAAGTATTAAAGTGACAAATATGTTGTCGGGTTAATTGATTGAGATTTGAGAATTTAGATTTGTGCTTAGTGCGTGAAAGAGGATGTGTACGATCAAATCGAAGGTAGGGGATAAGAAATTAGGGCCAATGTTAGAGAATATAGTAGGGTTTCGGTTTAGAACCACGAAGAATGACCAAAAGTACATATGATTTACCGAGGTAAAAATACCGTAAGACAAGAGACGTAAATGTCAAGGACTATAAGCTGTGGCGAATTTTGAGGCCAAAATTCTAAATAAGGTGGATGGAATGTAATACCCGGCTTGTACGGATTTTGGATTTAAATACATTATATTAATATTTAATATATTGTAATGACATTTTCATAAATATGTCAAATTAAACCCGTTTTACCAAAAGAAAGCGTCATTAAAATCCTAATTATTAATAAAGATTTTAAGGAAATTTCGGGAAATTTCTATGACGTATGTAGCTTTTACATGAGGATGAATTAATATTAGGATTATTATTATTATTATTTATTTTAATTAAACACAAACAACAAAAATTGTTGTTTGTGTTCGAGCTCCCGCGAACGACGAAGAACAGGGGAGAACGACGACGAAGCTCGGGCGACGATCGACGAAGCGCCGGCGATTCTCGCCGTTCTCCGGCCAGACGACGGCGACGAGAGGTTCCGGCTTGTCTCCGCACGCGAACCGCACGGTATGTTCGGTTTTTCGTGCCCTGTTTCTGTTCAATTTTTGGCCGTGGATCGCCGAGCTGTTAGGGCTCCGATCGCCGGCCCTTTTGGCCGTTCTCGACGGTCAAATGACCGGGCTTTGGTCGGCGAAGGTCGCCTGGCCGTGTTGTGCACAATTTGAGCGAAAACAGTGAATGCCCAAATTAGGGCATTTCGGGTTTTGAGTGTAGCTTCGATTTTTGGTTAGATATTGTTAATTGAGTGTATATATGGTCGATTGGTGGAGAGATTGATGGAATTTGATGAAAAATCAGAAAGGGGGAAATTTCCGATTAAGGGCAGTTTCGGGTTTTTGATAAATTGACCTAGTTCCGGTCATTTGTTTTAAGATTCCTTTTGGCAGATTAAAATAGGTTATTAGAGGAGTACGTGGCCGCTGGAATCGTTCGATTCCGATAACCGACGCAAAAGTTACGCGCGTTTGAGTTTCGGTTCGGTTTTTACCGAACCCAAATTAGTCGCCCATTTAATTAGGTTTTAGTTCGATTACGCTATAAATAGTAGTTTGAGAGTAAATTGGTGAATGTAAGCATGATGTTAATGAAGCTCGGATGTTTGTCATAGGTCGAGCCATAGGTGAAGTGATGTGCCAAAAATCAGCGAGCTTCGGACGACAGGTAAGTTCTCGTGACTTACTCTGGCTGATTGGCCTACACCGTACTTCGATGTCGCGTCGAGGATCTTGGAGTATTGTTTGTTATATGCTTTGGTTGGGTAGTTAAGTTAGTTGTTATAGGTTGATTGTTGAGTTTTGATGGCATGCTCTGTTTATATGTTTACTGTTATATGAACTGTTCATGCATCACGTGTTTTCAAATGTTATGAAAATGAACTTCTGCACGTGTTTTAAAGAAAAGAAATGAACCTCTGTAATTAATCTGTAATCTGTATCTGTATCTGGTTACGCGAGGTGGGGCTCAGGCGTGGCTATAGGGTTTGTGAGCACGTACCCCCCCATCTAGGTGGAAAGTGGTAGTTCGACCGCGGAATGTATCCTTTCCATTTAGTGGGCTGATATCTCGGTGACAATCTGTCTGCAACGTAATGTAAATGAATCTGTAAATGAATCTGTGAATGAATCTGTATCTGAATCTGAATGTTTTTTCTGAATGGCATCTGTAACGCCCCCGAACCCACCCTGGCTCGGAGCGCTACTTTGCTAACCAATCTCACGTTAAAAATCTAATTTAAAATAAGACTAGACTCACTAATGCCCCTTAATCCTAATCTATAAGCACCACGGCGTTCTTCCCGAAAATTTCGGCAAAGTAACGCCTGAAAATGGCGCCTCCGAAATGCTAAATACCTGCACACAATTCAATTCCCAACCAAATCCAGAATACTCTACTCAATTATCTACTTAACCTTCCAACAGAATCTTCAAACAGTAGCAAGGAGAAACTAGAATACTAACATCCCTAAATGAAGAAAGTCCACAATACAGGGCGATACATCACCCTTAACTTAACTATATACAACGATAAACATTTACAATAACCACCAAAATATTAAACCCCACATCTCCGACGACCATGGTCGATTCGCCCCGACAAATGCCTGCACCGGCACGCTCCATGCATCACCGACTGCTCCCAAGTCCTGACTGACTCACATAGCTCACCTGTACCTGCGTCGTTACCTACACCACAGAACACACACACACACGTAAGCTTACGCTTAGCAAGTAGGGAGTAACAAATAATAACAAGAAAAATGCACACCCTACCCTACTCTAACACCACAACACAACACCCCTCGACACGACAACTCAACACAAAGATACAACACGACCCAATGCAACTCAACAGCACAATGCAATGCAATCCTATCATATGCAGTTTCTACACACTCTGTTGTTTTCTTTTCGTTTCGGTTGCATTTATCTTTCACTTTCAGGTGAATCAAGTAGGCACACGCCCCCACACAGTCCAGGACGGCCACGCCTTGATCCACGGAGCTAGACCGGAGGCACACGTCCCAACCAGTCCAGGACGGCCAACACAAATCTCCTCCAATCGATCGTATATTTTTCTTTGTGCCTTACGTCTGCTTGACTTCGTTTTCAGGGGAGAATTTCCTGATTTTCAATGTTCCTTAACCTGATTTTGTCAATACAATGAATTGGAGTGTTATGAATGGATTTTTGTAAATGTTTAAGTCCTGTAGATATCACTCTTTCTCTCGGGTTATCGACAGGTTGTTTAGTCCATTGATGGAATTGACATAATTTGTATCAGTGGATATGGTAAGGTTTATAGCTTCTGTTGAAAGGAATTGTGTTGATGTCGTATCGGAAGAGGGAAGTCTACCGAGTAATGTATCATGTATGTCTTCCGGTGACGTCATCGGAAAGAGTTAAAGCTTTGTCTTCCGGCTGACGTCATCGGCAGAAGAAGTGT
>CM039503.1:10209564-10390304 GCA_022432975.1 Begonia masoniana | reverse complement strand
TTATTCGAAAACAGACCCACTCTCCACTAAACTTCTCACCACGTATTAGTTTGATACCTCTCTATTCCTAAATTCTATTTATACCCTATTTTACTAATTTCCTTAACTTCTACTAACTCCTCTACTACTCCCATTACTTCTAATATACTATCCTATCATCGGGCTACTTGTTAGTGGGTTGGAGTGGGGAAATATGTTGGAGTCTTGGCCCCCCAATGGAATATGGTCGATTTCTTGCCCTCGCTTCTTGAAGCTCGATTTTCAAGTTTATGTCATAAGTGAGGGTGTAGCCTAAAGCGTCATAACTTTTTCATTGGCGCAAAATATAAATATGATCACTATTGGGGGGCCGCGTTTTAGCATCCCAAAACAATACTATATATTTTTTTGTACTTATAGAAAATTATATTAATGTTATAATTATAAGTAGCAAAATCAAAATTTTAGTCCTTTGTATTTTAATTAAATAAATGAGAACTTTCTTTATCGTATTTAATTGTTTTAATTAATTCTTCTATTTTAGTTATGACTAAAGTTGAACACGTTACTACAAAAAATGTCTCTGTCTTATATTACTAACGAATGAATATTAGATATTCTTTTTGAGGAAGGTGCTCATAACACATGCATGACATGAAATATTTGTCAAGTAATTATGATAATCGTTCTTATTTGTCCTTCTACAAAATATGGAAGATAATTTTTAATGTTTTAAAAGCGATATAAATGACTACCTAAAGAGTAATGTAAGATTTATCCTTTAATTTTACACTTAATGTTCTCTTTTAGTTACGTATAAAGTTTGCACATCTACTTTATTTTGAAATATCCTTGAAGAAATGTATTTGGTTATGCTAACGTGTGTGTTTAAGTCATTTCAATTAATGCTAAAGTTCATATGACTTGTATAATAAAAATAAAAGGAAATTGCACGTCAATTTGTGAAGAACATTCTCATAGCTCAAGATTGACCCTGCAAAATGTCAATATGTTTAGTGTTGAAGAGAATTACAGGTAACTTAAAGTGTCGACTCATCCAGGAAAAGTCGACCAATATAATATTGAAAAGAATTCCAAAGATCTTAAAGGGTCAACCTATTCAAAAAGTGCTACCACCATAGACTATCAAACGATGAAGGGTTGCACATGCCCCAAATTGAAGATTTGTTTCAAGAAACCCGAGAGCTCAAAGTGTCGACCAATCTTGCAAAGGATCGACAAATGAGTCTACCAAAGATCTACCGAGTTGTTTAGAATGTTCGAAAAATCATACAGCGGTCATAAAAGTGTCGGCCGAAGATGTTAGGTAGTCGACCGCTACCCTGTTTTATGCTTTGAGAGAGTGTGAACTTGTTCGTTACAATTTTTCAAACTTTCAAACTTGTATAACGTTGAATGAGTAAAATGTGACGCCCTAAGCAAGAGTTGTTGTAATTGCCTTGAATAGACGCCCAAAAGTTTAGTCTGTTAAGACTAGAAGGTTGAATTGGAAAAAAATCTTCAAAGAGCAACCTTGAAGCACAAATGTAGGCAAAGTTGGCCGAAAATCGTTAACAAATTATTTGCATTTCTCTCTCTTACTCTTTGATTTTTGCTTTTGAATCTTATTGCATGTTAGACTTAGTCAAATTAGTTTAGAGATTATATAAGATTTGTGCTTGCAAACAATTAATTATTAATCACAAGAAAAAGTTTCGATAACTTGATTAACTCCCATTCTTAGGTTAATTCGATCATACAATTAATTAGTAAATTAATGTCTTATTTTTAACTATCTATAATTGATCTTATTATTACATCAATTAATTATTGTCACGTTATCAGGTCAATATTATAGTGAAATTTAGATAGGAAATATAACCTTACTCTTATCTAAAACACTTCACAAAGGCACGACTTCTCATTCAACGCTCGATTTAGACTGTGTAATAAGTTAAGATTTTTATTAGAGAAATTGTAGGGTTGCCGTCACAATTGACAAATTGGATGGCACCTAGTGCTAATATAATGGTATATATTTGCAATTGATAGACCAATATTGGCATGCATTTGTAACACTTTATTCGACAGAACATATTCCTTTAAGTGACATCTTTTATTTCACTTGTGTTAAAAGCTTCATTTTATTTGAGTTACATAAATATATTAAATACTGGAAATTCAATCCTACTTCTTTGTAACAATAGTAAAACTAACACATATGCAAGTTAAGAAGGCAAGAAATAACACATGACAAATTTTTAGAGAGTCACGTTAGGGTAAAAATTTGTCCCTTAACATCTTTTTGCTCCTTCACATTCATTTGACTTTTATATACTTACATCTCCTTGGATTACATTGCGAGAAGATCTAAACATTCTTAAAAATTATCCTTTACATACATATGAAATTGAGATTTTAAGCTAAGAAATGCAAATTGGGACACAAAAAAAAATTATTTCGAGAAAAAACTACAGATATATGAAAATATTCTGTTATGAAAATCAAAATATAATTGAAAATTTGCTTAGTCAAACTTACATGTATTCATAAGTACCGATACCTTAAAGAAAATTCATAATGCAGGCTCATCGGCTCGAACTCTAAGAGAATATATGCAACTGAACTATTATAATTATATATAACTAGAAATACGAGAATTATTAAAATTTTGGTTCCACATCTTTGTACATAAGAAATAAATTTTTCTAATGCAAAAATTACACTAATATTTATGTTTCTTTGCTAATCATAGACATGTTATTTCTTTACATGAACGTTGGTGATTTGCAAATAAAGAGCAAGTATAAAAAAATTGTAAAGTACAAATTAAGTCATGAACTTTGAGATTTCTTTCAACTTAAACCCTAAATTTTTCTTTTTCAAAATAAATCTCGAAATTTAAGATTTGTTCAACTTGCTTGAACTTTATACCATGAACAAAATGAATTTCGAACTGATTTTTTCTATTTTGCTCGTTTTGTTTCCAGTTCGGTTTAGGTTATAGATTGTTCAGTTTCGACTCAGTTTGTTTGCTTTTGGACTCGATTTTGGGTCGATTTTAATTGGTTTAGGCTCTTTAGGGCAGATTTAGATATGTTTTGTTCAATGTTTTGGTAATTTTTAAAACTAAAATTGAAAAATATGTATATTACAATATGTTTGGTATGATTGAAGCAAAACTAAGTAAGATGTAATTAGTTTATGATGTGAAATTTGAAGTTTATTTTATTTATAAAAAATTAGGGTTTAAGTTAAACGAATTCAATAGTTTGAACTTTATTTTGTTCAAAAATAAAATTGAGGATATGGTTTAGATAGAAGAAAAATATAAACCAAAAATATTTGGGCCTGGTAAACATGGCCCGTTAAACGGAGGATTCCCGCCTTAATTCAAAACACAAAAAAACGATTGAAATCAAAACCCCACTGATTCAATTCATTTCCACATTTGAGGGAAGGCTATGGCGGAAGTAGACGAAGAGAAGCAGTTGTCTCAGAAGATTGCGAAAATATTAGATGAAGCTAGTGCTTCGAACGCTACGCACAATCGGAAGCTCAAAGAACTTTCGGTTCTCCGCTCTAAATCGAAGACGCCGCTCCAATTCTTTGCTTCATTTTCCAAGGCCCTAACTCCTCTTCTCGCATTCCAGAGGAGACTCGCCTCCTCTGAGCGTGTCGTTCGCTTTGTTTCGATCTTTTCTGCTGTCCGAGATCCCAATTTTCCTTCTCATTGCGATGCATTTCTTGAGAGATTTCTCAAGTTTCTCGTCGTCGCTTCTGCCTCAGCCAACAAAACCGTTAGGTTTCGCGTCTGCCAGTTTATATCTGAGGTAACGTTGCACATATATAGTTGAGTTTGGTTGCAGAAGTAAGTCTTATTATATCAGTCTTAAGGATATTTACTATCATTCTAGTCATTTGAATTTATCTGCACATACAATTTTTAAATTAAATGACGTTTCTCATTTGTAGATCATCATGCGATTGCCAGATGAGGCAGAGGTAAGCAGTGATTTGTGGGATGAGGTGATAGATTGCATGAAGCTGCGTGCGGGAGACAAAGTTCCGCTTGTCCGTTCATATGCAATTAGGGCTCTTTCCCGTTTTGTAAATGATTCTGAGAACAGTGACATTCTTGATCTATTTATGGAGATGCTTCCCCTGGAATCGAATACGGTACGTATCCAAACTGTGAAATGTGTGTATTAGGTAAGAGCTGAAAATATACTTAGACTTCGTGGTATTTCACGTCTATCATTCAGATATTGATTTTGAATCAAGTTCTAAAAGATGACTCTAGGGCTCTGAAAATTGGGTTATATTTAGAGAGGAGGAGATCTGGAATACGCTAATGTCTTAGGAGATTCCACTTTTTAGTGCTTTATTGTTTTGGTTTAATCAAATGAGGAGCTATTTATGCATCTTTATGTTTACATCAAAGTGTAAATTTTGTTTTAACAGGAGGTTCGGAAGATATTAGTTCTATCATTGCCACCCTCTAACATGACATTACAAATGATTATTGATTGCACTTTGGATGTGAGTGAGTCAGTGCGTAAAGCTGCTTACTATGTTCTTGGCAATAAATTTCCCCTCCAAAGTCTCAGGTAATTATGTGCAAAAGTCTTTTGGCCCTTCAGACTCTTTTGCCCTGCCTATACCTCTTCCAAAATCATATTTCAACAGCATAAGTTATGTTTATATACTGTTTGATTCTGAATTTATTAATCGTTTTCATTTTTGGGAAGTGGTGTGGCACAACATGGCCAATGACTATGCTAATGTATCAAGTTGTAGAGTTTACTTTCATTGTACTTATGTTTAATCTAGAGATATTTTCTCTTCTTGTTTCATAGCATCAAGCACAGAACTATAATACTGCAAAGGGGACTTTCTGATCGTTCTATATCTGTTTCAAAGGAGTGTCTGAAACTAATGAAAAATGAATGGCTCAGTGAAAGCTGCAATGAGAATGTTGTGGAACTTCTCAAATATCTCGATGTTGAAACCTATGAAAACATTGGAGAGTCTGTGATGGGGGCTCTGTTGAATGATGGCTTAGTGAAAATGAATGACGGTGAAAGTATTCGGAAATATATATCTTGTACAGTTTCAGAAGGTTGGTTCAGTTGGAAACCTAGTTTTTTTTTTTTTTTTTTAACTGAACTGAATGATTTTTTTTTATTCTTGAAATATATATACATACTGGTCATTGTTTCTCTGCTATTTGTATGTATTCAAAAGAGTTGCTTATGGGGTGGCTTAGTTTCATCTTCTAAAGCAATAATTATATTTATTGTTGATTGCCTATTCCTTCTTTAAGTGCTTTCAAATTTAAATAATGCATGAGATATTGCATTTAATCAGTGAAGTCTCTAATTATTTGATGGAAATTTTCATTTTCAATTTAAAATTTCATGGATGCACTCTTTTTCAAAATGGACTCAAGTATTTTGTTGCATATAATAGGACATACTGAATGATTGTCGTTTAAATTAAAAGTGAGAAAGTTGTTGAACTGCTATGGTATCATCTTGGTATTACCTTTTTGCAACTTTTATTTATGTCGTGAATTACTTTCAGTAACTCGATTTATGTTCAGTAAAAAATACTTAGTCTTATTTATTAAAATTGTATAATTAAAACTGAGCAGATGTTTTTCAGCTGTTAGGTTGCAATATCTTTATCACTGATGATAAAAGACTAGGTATATATGTTAAGAACAACCTGGTTGATGATTAGTGTTAAAAAAAAATAGCATGTAGTTAGTGGTTACCTGATGGCAGAGAATCATGTTATTAGGCGAAACGGTTGATTGTTCGCCCAGGATCCATCTAATGGAAGCAGAAGTAGCTTTTTACTTGAGGATGGTATGTAAACATCTAGCAGCTGAAGCACAAGTAAGTTCATTCATCATTGGATTTCTCTTATAAGTTTAATATCATCCATTTTTTTATGAATATAGTAGTGGCTTGAAACTTACTGTAGATACTAAGGCTTACAATTGTATTATAAAAAACATAACTCTGCTTTTTTCTTCCTGCTGATGATAGTGTGAATTGAAAATACTAGTGTGAGGAACTCTGAGTTTTACATTTCGCTAGGCATGCAGCATGCTTTCTTTGACGTAGGCATCCTAAGCGGCTGATTTAGCTTAATAAAACTAAACACAAGTCATGTTTACTCCAAAATCTTTTTGTTAGGTCCAAGATCTACATTTATGAATTGAAAGGTTTCAATGTGCAATCAATCATCAACAGATTTTCAAAATATTGATTAGACAAAATGGAAACCAATTAACAAACTTTTTGATCAATGGGGAAACAGTATTAACATTTGGTTCAATAAGATTACAAAGTGGTCAAAACATGGTTACACATATGATCATAAAGGCATTTCACAATTTAATTTTTTCATATATTTTTTACCATCCTAGAATGTATCAGGACTATAAGTTTGGAAGAAGCAAGTTTCTAGGAAGCTTTACCGTTAGAACAAGTTTCTAAGAGGTTATACTGTCATAATACTGCCAGAATTTCTTCCAAATAAAATTCTTCCATCATCAAGTTTTTCCAATCATATGCTTGATTTACAGTTTTAAAATTCAAATGATTTTTTATTTTGTCTATTTAATTGTGTTATAGTTGATTTTTAACTTTATAAATGATTAGTTTTTCTCAAAATTGTATAAAACCCATAACCTTAACTTCATCAGGAAAAAGGTTCAGATGCTGCAGCAACTATGGGCGCTGAAGCAACTGTATATGCAGCAGAAGCTTCAGAAAACAATGATCTTTTGGATAGTATTCTTCCTGCAACAATATCTGATTATGTAGATTTGCTTAAAGCTCATATTAGTGCAGGTATGTGTCTGTAGTCTCAGAAGAAGTTTATGATTTTGACCATACATAATTAACAATATGATAATTGCAGGACCAAACTATCGCTTTGCTTGTCGGCAGTTACTATTGCTTGGTGCAATGCTTGATTTTTCTGATGCCACAAATAGGAAGGTTGCCAGTGTACTTGTTCAGGAGTTGCTTGACATGCCTCTCGATAATGAAGTTGATGATAATGGAAACACAGTTGTTGTTGGAGACGGACTTAATCTTGGTGGAGACAGAGATTGGGCTGATGCAGTATCTGTTTTTGCTAGTAAAGTTCATGCTGCTCCTGGTGAATTTGAGGAAGTTGTTCTAGGTGCTGTTGAGAAACTTGCCCTGCCTTGCAGGGAGAGAATTGCAAACTCTACACAGTGGATGCAAAGTCTAGCTGTGGCTGCTCTTCTCCTGGAAAATGCAAAGTTAATACGATTTGCACAAGGAAAATCTATCGCATGTTCTGAACTATTGCATTCTTTATTGCTTCCTGGGGTAAATAACATTATTCTGCCATTTATTTCCTTTAGCTCTTACAATATCCTTTGCTCATGATAATGTTTAATTGGAATAGCAGTTCGATTGTCATCGTAATAATTAGGAGTATGAATTATCGAATCAATAATTTGATGAAAATCCTTAAACAATGTACTAAATTTTAAAAAAATTTGGGCATGTCTCATCTGTTATACCTTTCTGCCGTGCCAAAAAAACTATAGCATGCATTTGCTTGAAGACAGTATCTGCTGTTTTTCTGCAGTAAGTGTTGTTGTTTTTTTATTATTATTATTATTTATGCGAAAGCGAGGAAAAAAATATAAGAGAAGAAAGCAGAAGAACGTTTTTCGAAAAATTGGGGGACAATCGTCACATCAACTGATATAGATTACAATGAAATTTGACCTGCAGGCAAAACACAGCCATTTGGATGTTCAAAGGATAGCCGTTCGCTGTCTAGGTCTCTTTGGATTACTAGAAAAGAAACCAAGCGAGGAACTAGTAAAGCAGTTGAGATTTTCTTTTGTCAAGTCTCCTTTACCTGTTGCCGCAATGTCCTGTAAGGCCTTAATTGATCTTGGGATGTGGCATGGCCATCAGGAAATTGATAAAGTTGCTCGGCTCGATCTTTTTTCGCAACCTCAGCATGATGAGAAGGCTTTTGATCCCACATATTTGTCTTTGACGAGCGAGGATCAAAATTCCACATTGCTTGATCTCTTATATAATAGACTTGTGACAAATGAGTGTTGCAACTCTCAAGATGTTGATGAAAATGATTCAATTCAAGCAGTTATTGGAGAGGGCTTTGCAAAGATTCTTCTTTTAAGCGAAAACTATCCAGGCATACCATCTACATTAAAAACTTCCATTTTAGCTCAGCTCATTAGTTTGTTTCACAGCAATGAGAGTGAAAACTTACAAAGGTGACTAATTGTGCCATTATTAAAATTTTCATGTTCATTAGCTGATAGATGATATTATTTTTGTATTTCTTTTTTATCAGATTGAAACAGTCCCTGGTTGTGTTCTTTGAACACTATCCTTCCGTCTCAGCTACACACAAGGCAAGAGTTCAATACACATTTTTTTTTTGGTTTTGTTGAAAGAATGTTTCTTACTTTTCTTTGATGACTGCAGAAGTATATCTCTGAGGCCTTTGTTTGTGTTATGCGTTCAATGTGGCCGGGGATCAATGGGAATAGTGGAGGCTCTGCCGGCATGGTATCAAAAATGCGTAAGCGTACAGTGCAAGCATCACGGTTCATGCTGCAGATGATGCAGGCTCCTTTATATACAAAAGAATCAGAAATGGCTGATAAAATTTGTGATGATCAAAGTCCTGAAGTCCTTGATAATACTGCCAAATGTGCCATTGAGTGTAGGGAGGAAGGACTTGCCATTCGTATAGCTACTGAGGTAAATGCTTAATTCTGAATTCAAAAATCAGAATTTAGGAACAGTGAGATGATTTTATTTTATTTTTACTTGCATGCCACATTCTGTTCTGTGATTAGTAATTGTTGGATCTTATATACTGAAGGGTGACAATATTGGTTTGCTTTCAATAGTAAAAGATCTTATCTAAGATATCCAAGGTGCTGCTATTCTGTGTGTAACCTTTCTAGGGATTTGCTTATTCACATGCTGGCTTCTTGTTGCATTTCATTGTCTAAAGAACGCTATTGCCAATAAATGAATAGATACTTCTTCTTAATAAATAGAGGATCTCCCCCGCTACTAGAAGATTATGCAGTTTAGAATAAAGACCGGTTCAATTTTTTATTAAGTAGAAAAAACATCATTATTAGTTTTCTCAGAAGTCCTTTTTGATAAGAAGATTTCTCAGAAGTATTGAGCACTCTCCATTTCCGTTTATCAATATGGTTGCCTAGTACATCATAAATAAAATCTGTTCAGTTTCTCCTTAAGTCAGTTGATGCAATTTTTTTAATTTTCTTGCACTTTTGATTCTGTACTCTTGTCAAGAAGATGTTTGGATTGAATACTGCAGCTTTTAATTTTATTAATAAGATATTTATATTTCCTCAAGGTGGCGAGCTTACCTGGCAGGAAAACACCTGCAGAGCGCTCATATGCTTGCACTCTATGTCAAATAGTTGTTTCAATTCATTTTCATCCTTCAGAGCAGCTGGCCATTAAGATAATGAGGAGGCTATTCCACTATCTAGTAGAATCTGCTTCAACAGAGAAAGATCTTGTCAAGAATTTGAAGCACATGGCTGTGCATCTTGAGGAGATTGATAAGCATTCAGATCTGGAACTGACTCAGGATCATGCTAACATAATTTTAGGTAAAAATTTAAATTTATCTATGTAGACAGCTTATAATAGTGATTTCTATGAAGTTACCTCGTGCCATAGATTAATGTCGGTTTCGTAGTGTGCAAAGTTATGGTCCTAAAGCTGAATTGTGCTCATGTAAGGGAACCGATACTTTAATTGTTGCCACATGCCACCGCCACATTCAAATGCTTCTTGACATATTAAGTGTGAAACTAACAAGAAAGATGGTAGTTTCTGTAATTTTAGAGTTTACTATCGACATATAAATTCCAAACTATATGAACTCGAGAGCACTCTTGACTGACATGAGCAGCTAGGTCGGCTTACATTTGGACAGTATAATATTTGCATTGGAAAATAAAATATTTTTTTCCCTACAGTGATATTACGAATTAAAGTTGAAATTGAAGCATTTCTGTGGTTTTTGCTTCTCATTCTTACGGCTTGACTCGTTTAGACAAAATTTGAAGTAGACTTAATTTTGGCAACTTTGATTTGCTTCAATTTCAAGGTGGGGATTATCTGTATTTCTTACACTATATCTGTTTGTAGGGAGACTCAATCTGGATTTCAACCTAAACGTTGATGGTCCAGTTCTGATACCAGAAACACCGTGGCCACATTCAGCAAGACCGACACGTACCAGAAGAAAAACGAGGTGTGAAGACTCATCTGACGACGACAATATGTCACCCGCTTCTGCTGTCCCAAATATAACTAGCATAGCAAGTGCCCGCTCGCAGAGAGTGAGCAAAACGGCAGCACTATCCAAGATGACCACTGCCAGTAGAGATCTCAGGATTGATGAAGATGTTGATAATGATGATGCGAATGACGTGAGCGACGACAATGATGACTCTGATGTGACATTTGAGGACGATTGATTGATGCGTATGAATAGTTTGTTGTGTATACCTTATTTTTTTAAACATATTTACTGGTGAATGATTGTTTGTCTCATGAATTCAGGTATTGCAGATTGCATACTAATGATTTCAAGGCTGGTATAAAAGGGAAATAGGCATTTTGAGCTGGGATGCAGGTGCTTTTTTTATTTGCAAGTACTTGTTCAATCCTTTTCTTGTTTGTTTGTGTTCCTTTTTCCAAGTGTTCTTGAATCCTTGTTATTTTATGAATCTCAATTGATAGTAGTCGACAAATTTTCCTTTAGCTCATTTGGAAATCTGCCCTCAAGAACATAGCAACCACTATTTGATTGACGTTTTACTTATCACTTGGTTTAGTTTAGCTTGTGGTAGGAATTGTGGGTTTAGTGTAGCTTCTAGATGGAAATGGGCCATGCTATTTTAAGTATAATTTTGTGTAAAGATCAAAATAACTCTTGAACTATGAGATCATGTAAGATAATATTCTATGATTGATAATGCTAATATGAAATCTGATATGAGTAATCAAGAAGCATATAACCTGTAATCTAGTAAACTGTAAAATAAGGTTTTTGAGAAAATTTGATTTTTACGTTTATCTCGGGAACTACAATACAAATCTTGATTCATGATAAATTTGATTATCGCACGAATTAGAGATAGGGATTTGTGAAACAAGGTTTCTCTCCCTGTAACTTGATTCGTGCCATTATTTTATTGTAATGAGGAAACACCGATTTGGGATGAGAGAGAACCAAGTTTATGCAAAAGGATCGTTAAATTAACAATAGCTATAAAGTATTATTTTAGTTTTAATCTTTTAATACACTTAACGAAACGATCCGGGAAGCTATTAAATCATAACTTGATTAATTATGTTATTTGGGCAAATTTAATAGGAAAATAATATCTTACATGTCATTAGGGGTGGAACTCGGTTCAGTTTGAACCGAGTAACTAAACTAAACCAAAGGTTTAGGTTTTGGTGGTTGTTCTTTGTTGGTGTTATGGAAAAGTCTTGTTTTTTTTTTTAGAATCTTGTGTGATTTATAGATAAAAAAAAGTAGAAAGCCATCAATTTGTGTAACGACCCAATTTTAAAATCTTCAATTTGAAATTTTAATTTGAAAATCTTAAAATTTTTTCTAAATTGATTTATAAAATTTGAGTGTTAAAACCCTAATTTCAGAATAAAAATATATTTAAATAATAATTGAAATATTAAATGCGTGGAAGTCTTTAAACAAAATTAAAATATAAAATAACTTGGTCAAAAATGAATTAAATGCAAAATTTAAACAATTCATAAAATTTTATTAATGATAAAGTCAACATAAGAGTTTTAACTGAAATACAAATATTAATTGTCATCGAAAACTAAAACATACTAAATTAAATTTCTTCATTTGAATCAAAAACATTTTCTTCTTTTGTATGCTCATTTGCCTCTGGGAGATTCTCGAGTAATGTCATTTCTTCATCAGATAAAAATTCATATACATCACAAAATTATAAACTATGAAAAAACTCAATAAGTGAAAACATGTGTAAGTGCAAAATTAATATTTCTTTTACCACATCTTGATTTAATAGTTACATACTGATTGACACTTATTTTCCAACTTTCGATCAGATTTAGTCATCTCATTGTCATTCAGGCGTAACCATCTCATGTTCAAACTCACCATCTCATCGTCGTTCAGGTTTTTGATATCACGTATTTTTCGTTGAATGTAACGACCCCAGAGGGATCGTCACATAATCCGTATCTTTCTTAATCACTTTATTCTTATTACTCACACTTTATTCATTATTGGTAATATATATTTTTTTTGAAACATAACTTAGCTCAAGATGTCATGCGCGATTCACTAGGCATCGCTCAGCAAAGAAATACATTACACATCTGCCGGCGGGCAGTGCAATGTGTATCAGCTGATGAAGAGAAACTTAAATCCTTAGACTGTATCTACCGATAGAAGAATAAACCACATCTACCGGCCACTAGACGACAAAACAATGTTTATATCATCCGGTAACTTAAATGCACTTCATCTGCCGGTCGCTAGACGACAAAACTATACTTACATCTTCCGATAGCTTAAACACTCTACATCTACCGGTCACTGGACAATGAAATATCACTTACATCATCCGGTAACTTAAATGCACTTCATCTACCAGTCGCTAGACGACAAAACTATACTTACACCTTCCGATAGCTTAAACACTCTTCATCTACCGGTCACTGGACAATGAAATATCACTTACATCATCCGGTAACTTAAATGCACTTCATTTGCCGGTCGCTAGATGACAAAACTATACTTACATCTTCCGATAGCTTAAACACTCTACATCTACCGGTCACTGGACAATGAAATATCACTTACATCATCCGGTAACTTAAATGCACCTCATCTGCCGGTCGCTAGACGACAAAACTATACTTACATCTTCCGATAGCTTAAACACTCTACATCTACCGGTCACTGGACAATGAAATATCACTTACATCATCCGATAGACACATCCTTCACTGACTTCAACCTTTAATGGCATAACATTCATACTAATGAAAATCAGTAACTCATCCAGAGTTCATATAGTGGAAGATTTAAGCAAACAGACCATCCAACTATCCTTAAAATTATTTCCAGACTCAGTGATCAACAGACAACTTCAACAGAGGACTCAATGTTAGAAAGAAATAGACTCGTCCTACTTAATCTATTATATTCATTATCATAACTAAAATCATAAGAAAACATTAACCAGGGGTCTCATTTGCCATCCAGCCACAGAAATTGCACCCTGATCACCTTCCAGCAACCAAGTTCAGACATCTTCATAAACTTTGGGATCATCACCTGAAATCTCGTCACTTACATCATAAGGTTTAAACTATAAGCCTAATGCTTAGTAAGGAATGCAATATTAACAAGTATGCATGAATGCTCGTTTGAGAAACAAATACTCATGAATCTTTTCTTATTCGTAATTATACACAAAATCTCCATTCTTATTCATCATTCATATTCATCAATCATATTCATCATTCATATTCATCATTCATATTCATCATTCATATTCATCATTCGTATTCATCAATCATATTCCTCGTTCATGTTGTGTGGATTAAGTGAGGATTTGTGCCGGTAAAGGGGGTTGACAGTAAGAGTGTACATAATCCCTTGCGGGTCGTAATCATGGTCCTTCCTTTTGGACAGTGACATACGTCAAACCGCCCCAACCCTCACTTAATTCACGTTGCATAAGATTTACTTCATTATCTTACTTTATTCATGAGAAAACCATGCTCTTAAAAACATTTTCATATGCATAAAATAGTCATGATGCATGTACATGGAAATTCTTAAATCATCAAGCTACAGAACAGAGCACTATCCAACATGAAACCTTACCATTGAACTAATCATCAACATAAATGCTAGTCAGTAACATAAGGAACTACTAATCATCGTATGAGTTTCTACCTAGCATCCTTTGATGTAGGGTCCTAAAAATCGAGAAACCTATACATTCAATTACCTGGTCTCCTTAGCAATTTGAGCTCCTTTCTCTTCAAACTTCTTCACCTAAAACATTGCAGTAGTTAAAACAAAATCCTATTAGTTCTAATCACAAGTCATCCTAGGATCTAATAGCTATAGTCACTCCCGAATCCTTAGTATAGTTCTCTGTGCAGTTTGAAATCCAAAACCCAAAACAGACAGATTCGATTAGGCGATAACTCAGGGTTGGTTGTTTAACGTCCAAAATTGATTCGGAATGACATTACCACTTTCAGATTTTAAAATACCCTTACTAAAACTCGGCAATTGAAGAATCCAGAACCTCAACACATAGCTGAAAACAGAGCTTAACGACTAAAAGATAGCTACATTGCCAAACTCGTACCTCGAGCACGAAGTAGCCGAGAAGCAGCAAGGAAACCGATCGTCGAAGGAGGGATTTCCAGCTGACAGAGAGCGAGAGCTCGGGAGAGGAAATCGCCGAGAGTAAGAGATGGCGGCTACAGTGGTTTAAATGAGGTTTGAATCCTTTCCATTTTCTTTAAATACAGGTCTCAATCCTCCATTATTACAACTTTGCCACTCAACCTAGTTTAAATCCACATGTAATTAATTAAACTTGGCACAAAACTCTAAACCGTGAAGATTGAATATTCATGACCGTTAATACAGTTAGGAAGTCACTTGGTTGAAGTTGTCGGGTGTTACATTCACCCCTCCTTAAACAAAATTTTCGTCCCCGAAAATTGATCAAGTGAAGAGTTCTGGATATTTGTCCATCATGTCCTGCTGTCTTTCCCATGTGGCTTCCTCGATACCATGATTCATCCATAAAACTTTCACCAGTGGAATCTCTTTATTCCTCAGAGTCTTAAGTGTAGATTCCAATATCTGCACCGGCTTTTCTTCATACACCAATGTCGATTCCAACTCAATATCTGTTGGCTGAATAACTTGCGTCGGATCTCGTATGCATTTCCTTAACATTGACACGTGAAAGACATTGTGAACCCTTTCCAATGATGGGGGCAATTGCAACCTATAAGCTGTACAGCCAACCCTTTCTAAGAGAGGGAATGGTCCAATAAATCGTGGGCTTAACTTTCCTTTCTTACCAAATCTTAAGACTCCTTTAAATGGTGAAATCCTTAAAAAAACTTCATCATCAACAGAAAACTCAAGGTCTCTTCTCCTTTGGTCTGCATAACTCTTCTGTCGGCTCTGTGCTGTTATCATTCTTTTCCTAATAGTGGCAATCTTGTCTGACATCTGTTGCAAGATCTCGGGATCTAGTAGTTTTGCTTCACCGACCTCATCCCAGTACAAAGGTGACCTGCACTTTCTGCCATAAAGTGCTTCATAAGGTGCCATACCTATGGTGGACTGGTAACTATTGTTGTAAGAGAATTCAATCAAGGACAGGTATCGACTCCACGATGTCTGGAACTCAAGCACACATGCCCTCAACATATCCTCAAGTATTTGAATTGTCCGTTCAGATTGTCCATTGGTTTGTGGGTGGAAGGCAGTGCTGAAAGATAACTTTGACCCTAATGTGTCTTGCAAACTTTGCCAAAATCTTGAGGTGAATCTAGGATCACGATCGAATACAATAGATAAAGGAATTCCATGCAATCTGATGATTTCTTGGACATACAGATCAGCAAGCTGGTCCATTGTGAAAGTCATTCTTACAGGTATAAAGTGTGCCGATTTTGTCATTCTATTAACCACGACCCAAATACTATCATGTCCTTTAGTTGTCTTTGGCAAACCTACAACAAAATCCATGGCAATGTTTTCCCACTTCCATTCAGGGATTGGTAGGGGTTGAAGAGTATCTCCTGGGCGTTGGTGTTCTGCTTTAACCTGTTGGCATACCAAACATGACTCCACATACTTAGCAACATCCCTCTTCATATTTGGCCACCAATAATGTAACCTTAAATCCCGATACATCTTGGTGCTACCAGGATGCACAGAAAAGGAAGAAGAATGAGCTTCAGCCAAGATCAACTCACGCAACTCCTTAACATTTGGAATGTACCATCGGTTCTTAAATTTCAAAATACCATCATTAGAGAGACTGAACTCCGAGGAGGCGTCCTTTAACTTACTCGTCATGCTACTATTCTCCTTCGAATCCTTTTGTTGTGCCTCTTTGATCCTGTCCAAAATAGTTGGTCGGATAGATAAATCAGCAGTAAAGCTGACAGCTCGAGAACTATTTTCAATTCGAACTTCTGGACCTACTTCCTCAAAGGTATAGACATGTTTGATGTCGCGGGTTGCATAGTCGTTGACATTCTGCTTAAAGCATCGGCTACAGCATTAGCCTTGCCTGGATGGTACTTAATTTCGAAGTCATAATCTTTAACAAATTCTAACCAACGTCTCTGTCTCATGTTTAATTCCTTTTGAGTAAAGAGGTACTTCAAGCTTTTATGGTCAGAAAATACTTCACACTGTTGTCCATACAGATAATGTCTCCAAATCTTTAATGCAAAAACAACTGCGGCTAATTCCAAATCGTGAGTGAGGTAGTTCTGTTCATAATTCTTTAACTGCCTGGAAGCATAAGCCACGACCTTGCCGTCTTGCATCAAGACACACCCCAATCCAACTTTGGATGCATCACAATAAACACTAAACCTTCCTCCTTCAATCGGGAGAGTCAAAAGCGGGGCTGTCGTCAACTTCAGCTTAAGTGTTTGGAAGCCATCTTCACAGGCTTCAGTCCAAGAATATTTGGTGTCCTTCTTTGTTAAATTAGTTAAAGGCTTAGCTATCATAGAAAATCCTTTAATAAATTTCCTATAATAGCCTGCCAAACCAAGAAAATTACGGACTTCACTGACATTCCTCGGCTGTGGCCAATCCTTAGCCTGAATCTTGGTTGGATCTACTGATATACCCTCAGCAGAAATGACATGGCCTAAAAAGTTAACCTTATCCAACCAGAATTCACACTTGGACAACTTGACATAAAGTTGTTGCTGTCTCAGGGTTATCAAAACCATTCTTAGATTTTCTTCGTGGTCAGTTTCAGTATGTGAGTATATGAGAATATCATCTATGAATACAATCACAAACTTGTCCAAGTAATCACGAAACACTCGATTCATCAAATCCATAAAAGTTGCAGGTGCATTGGTTAACCCAAATGACATCACAAGAAATTCATAATGTCCATAACGGGTCCTAAAAGCTGTCTTAGGTACATCCTCCTTCTTAACCTTCAGTTGGTACCCCGAACGCAAGTCAATCTTTGAAAACACCTTAGCTCCTTGCAATTGGTTAAACAAGTCGTCAATTCGGGGCAAGGGGTATTTATTCTTAATTGTCAACTTGTTCAGTTCTCGGTAATCAATGCACATCCTTAGGGAACCATCTTTCTTCTTAACGAATAACACAGGTGCATCCCAGGGAGAACTACTAGAGCGTATAAATCCCTTGTCTACTAATTCCTGTAGTTGGACTTTTAACTCCTTTAGTTCAACAGGGGCCATGCGATAAGGATTCTTAGATACGGGTAATGCCTCGGGATATGTATCAATTACAAACTCTATTTCTCTATCGGGTGGTAATCCTGGCAAGTCATCTAAAAATACTTCAGGGAAATCTCGGACTATAGGGATATCTTGTAACTCTATCTTATTCCTCACCCGAGTATCCATTATACTAGCTAGGTAACTTTCACAGCCATCATTCAATATCCGTTGAGTCTCTAGCGAGGAGATAATTGGTATCTTACTTATTTTTGGTATAGCTTGGAAGGTATACCGATCTCCATTAGGGAGTCAAAACTCGACTAACCCAGACCTACAACTTATCGTGGCATAATGTCTGGATAACCAATCCATTCCTAATATAACTTCATATCCCTTCATGTCAACTATAATCAGTTCTACATATAACTTCTTATTTCCTAAGGACACAATATCGCCTTCCAATATCTGCTCGGAATACAAGGACTTTCCTGATGGTAACATCACACTATATGGCCTATCAGCTGGTGAGTATTCCAACTTATGCTTACACGTAAATAAGGTTGCAATAAATGAGTGTGTGGCACCCGTGTCTATAAGTGTATAAGCAGAAACACCACAGATCATAATTGTACCTGTTATGACCGTATGCTGCATGGTATCTTCATCTTCCATCATAGCAAAGACTCGGGGCATTACTCTTGCTCGGTTTGGGTCAGGTGGCATGGGGCAGTCTCTGACTATGTGTCCAACTTTACCACACCTGTAGCATCGGCCAGAATGCAACTTGCATTCGCCATGGTGGTTCTTCTGGCAGTTGGAGCATAGAGGGGCCAATGGTCGTTTTCCCTTCCCTTGGTCTTCATTTGGATTGAATGGTCTCTTTATACCTTGCTGTTGTTGTTGTGGTCCCCTGTTCTGTTGCGGCTGCCATCCTTTGTTCTGACGTGGTGGCGGCTAAGTTTCCTTCGTGAATTTCCTTGACTGCTCACGCTGTGCATATGCTGTCATTTCAGCCTCTTCTAGCTCCAAGGCCTTAGCCGTCATTTCACCATAAGGTACATTGTGTATTCCAGCAGTCTTTGCTTTCATGTACAAACTCGGCTTCAGTCCTTGTACAAATTGGTAAATCCTGTCCTCATCATCCTCAACCAATCGGGGAGCAAATCGTGATAAAGCATCAAATTTGCATATGTAATCCGTCAAGAGCCAGTTTGTCGCAGATTCATGAACTCCTTCTTCTTGTTGGCCCGAACAGTCCTATTGAAGTACTTGTCAAAGAAGACAGTCTTAAACATTTCCCAGGTCATAGCTCCTGCATTAGCGGTGTTCTGGATTGAATCCCACCAATGCCTTGCACTCAATTCCAGATGAAAGACAGCATATGTGACCTTATCTCCTTCATCAACCTTTGCATACTTAAACACGTTCTCCATCTTTCGAACCCATTCCTCAGCATAAATAGGATCTGAAACATGTCCATTGAATACCGGGGGTCGAAGCCGGTGGAAACGCTCACCCCCATGATCATGAGTTGCATTAGTACTGGAGTTGCCTTGTTCCTCTCTCACAGTCATCAGCTGTTCGATCTGGCAGGATTGGCGCATGACCAACTCTGTCAACTGAGCAATGACATTGCTATCCTCATTGGTCTCTCTCTGCTGACCTCTAACCATCTTGGGATTCCTAAACAAATAGTTATAGATACATCTTAACTTAATGACATTTACTGAAATCGTAAATACTTACAGTTGCTGGAGTGTACTCAGATGGCAATCTGTGCTGGGAGGCAGTCTGCAGAATCGATTTTAGAACCCAGTTTTGCTCTGATACCATAATTGTAACGACCCCAGAGGGATCGTCACATAATCCGTATCTTTCTTAATCATTTAATTCTTATTACTCACACTTTATTCATTATTGGTAATATATTTTTTTTTGAAACATAACTTAGCTCAAGATGTCATGCGCGATTCACTAGGCATCGCTCAGCAAAGAAATACATTACACATCTGCCGGCGGGCAGTGCAATGTGTATCAGCTGATGAAGAGAAACTTAAATCCTTAGACTGCATCTACCGATAGAAGAATAAACCACATCTACCGGCCACTAGACGACAAAACAATGTTTATATCATCCGGTAACTTAAATGCACTTCATTTGCCGGTCACTAGACGACAAAACTATACTTACATCTTCCGATAGCTTAAACACTCTACATCTACCGGTCACTGGACAATGAAATATCACTTACATCATCTGGTAACTTAAATGCACTTCATCTACCGGTCGCTAGACGACAAAACTATACTTACACCTTCTGATAGCTTAAACACTCTTCATCTACCGGTCACTGGACAATGAAATATCACTTACATCATCCGGTAACTTAAATGCACTTCATCTGCCGGTCGCTAGACGACAAAACTATACTTAAATCTTCTGATAGCTTAAACACTCTACATCTACAGGTCACTGGACAATGAAATATCACTTACATCATCCGGTAACTTAAATGCACCTCATCTGCCGGTCGCTAGACGACAAAACTATACTTACATCTTCCGATAGCTTAAACACTCTACATCTACCGGTCACTGGACAATGAAATATCACTTACATCATCCGATAGACACATCCTTCACTGACCTCAACCTTCAATGGCATAACATTCATACTAATGAAAATCAGTAACTCATCCAGAATTCATATAGCGGAAGACTTAAGCAAACAGACCATCCAACTATCCTTAAAATTATTTCCAGACTCAGTGATCAACAGACAACTTCAACAGAGGACTCAATGTTAGAAAGAAATAGACTCGTCCTACTTAATCTATTATATTCATTATCATAACTAAAACCATAAGAAAACATTAACCAAGGGTCTCATTTGCCATCCAGCCACAGAAATTGCACCCTGATCACCTTCCAGCAACCAAGCTCAGACATCTTCATAAACTTTGGGATCCTCACCTGAAATCTCGTCACCTACATCATAAGGTTTAAACTATTAGCCTAATACTTAGTAAGGAATGCAATACTAACAAGTATGCATGAATGCTCGTTTGAGAAACAAATACTCATGAATCTTTTCTTATTCGTAATTATACACAAAATCTCCATTCTTATTCATCATTCATATTCATCAATCATATTCATCATTCATATTCATCATTCATATTCATCATTCATATTCATCATTCGTATTCATCAATCATATTCCTTGTTCATGTTGTGTGGATTAAGTGAGGATTTGTGCCGGTAAAGGGGGTTGACAGTAATAGTGTACATAATCCCTTGCGGGTCGTAATCATGGTCCTTCCTTTTGGACAGTGACATACGTCAAACCGCCCTCAACCCTCACTTAATTCACGTTGCATAAGATTTACTTCATTATCTTACTTTATTCATGAGAAAACCATGCTCTTAAAAACATTTTCATATGCATAAAATAGTCATGATGCATGTACATGGAAATTCTTAAATCATCAAGTTACAGAACAGAGCACTATCCAACATGAAACCTTACCATTGAACTAACCATCAACATAAATGCTAGTCAGTAACATAAGGAACTACTAATCATCGTATGAGTTTCTACCTAGCATCCTTTGATGTAGGGTCCTAAAGACCGAGAAACCTATACATTCACTTACCTGGTCTCCTTAGCAATTTGAGCTCCTTTCTCTTCAAACTTCTTCACCTAAAACATTTACATTGCAGTAGTTAAAACAAAATCCTATTAGTTCTAATAACAAGTCATCCTAGGATCTAATAGCTATAGTCACTCCCGAATCTTTAGTATAGTTCTCTGTGCAGTTGGAAATCCAAAACCCAAAACAGACAGACTCGATTAGGCGATAACTCAGGGTTGGTTGTTTAACGTCCAAAATCGATTCGGAATGACATTACCACTTTTAGATTTTAAAATACCCTTACTAAAACTCGGCCATTGAAGAATCCAGAACCTCAACACATAGCTGAAAACAGAGCTTAACGACTAAAAGATAGCTACATTGCCAAACTCGTACCTCGAGCACGAAGTAGCCGAAAAGCAGCAAGGAAACCGATCGTCGAAGGAGGGATTTCCAGCTGACAGAGAGCGAGAGCTCGGGAGGGGAAATCGCCGAGAGTAAGAGATGGCGACTACAGTGGTTTAAATGAGGTTTGAATCCTTTCCATTTTCTTTAAATACAGGTCTCAATCCTCCATTATTACAACTTTACCACTCAACCTAGTTTAAATCCACATGTAATTAATTAAGCTTGGCACAAAACTCTAAACCGTGAAGATTGAATATTCATGACCGTTAATACAGTTAGGAAGTCACCTGGTTGAAGTTGTCGGGTGTTACATTGAAGCTCACCATCTCATTTTCATTCAGGTTTTTACTATCACGTATTTTCTGTCAATTCCATCATATTTATACACATACAAAATGTCCTATCAATTTTATCTTTATACAATTTTATGTCAATACCTAAATATGCATGCTCAAATAATAAAACAATAATAATAAAATAACATAGATTTTGTGATGTAGGGCCATAGTCAAAATATTGAAAACGTGGTATTTTACTTACTTGGATTCCGAGATGTTAGGATTTATCGGGATTTTTCAATATTTCAATAATATCCAGCTTAAAAAAAATCTTGGTGTCAAATTCCTACTTAAGTAAATTCAATTTCAGAAGAATTTAGACACAATTTCCTTACATGTGATCTTAGGTCGGATCGGGTCGAAATTTTGGTTGGTTCAGATGACTTTCAAAATTTTTCTGCCCAAATAAAATATTAGATATTAATTTCTCACTTTAATAAATCTATTTGAAAAAGATTTAAGCAAAAATTTCTTATCGATAAAATCTTAGATTTGTTCAATATGATTCGGGATAGAATTTGGGTCGGGTTCGGTTCAGTTGGACTTAAGCGAACCAGTTCTGTTTTTAAACAACAGAACCAAACCTCCTTTGTTCTTTGCAAGTTTCCCCTTCGTCGCACACACCCGAACACAGAGAGAAAGTGTTCGGCGATGGAAGAAAATGCTTCAAGCTTCGTTGCCGGTGGAGGTTCGTCGAAGAGCTCGACTGTTTGAGCGGAAGAGTTTATTCCTCGAAGAACTCTTGCTGCAACTGAAGGCCGAATGGTGGTTGGAGGCTGAGGGAAACAAGGTAATAAGCCTGAGAGAGAGAGAGAGAGAGAGAGAGAGAGAGAGAGAGAGAGAGAGAGAGAGAGAGAGAATTTCCTCCTTCACCAAGCCTCTCTATTTATAGGAGAGGTTCTAAAAAATCTCCTTCCTAAAATCCTGTAATCATTCAGATTTTCTGTTGAAAATCAGCAATCTGATCCCTAAATCGAATTGCCAGAGATATTCTCTTATGGAAATCCAAACTTCTGCTGTTTTGGGACGATTTTCAGATTAGCTTCATTAGATGATTGTTGATACTTGATTTTTCAGAGTAAATTCGGGATTAGGTTGTTGATTTGTTTGATTTTGAAATTTTTTGAATATGAAATTCAAAACCCTAATTGTTAGGGTTTGAGAGTTCTGTTTAACTTCTATACCTCAATCTGAAGTTCATCGTGGTAAAATTACTTGGTTGTAGTCTCTATCCAAAGATGTAGCTTCCTCTCCTAATCGTGAGCCTTGATTCCTAGCTCTATCTAAGATAAGACGTTGGTTCTGCTAGGATAATGAATTGAGCCTACTTAAACCTCTATATCTTAGTTGAATAATTATGTATTAGTAAGCTGGGTGAACCAATTCATTGTTTAAATAGCCGGGATAGAAATACGTATGCATACTGTAATACCCCAGATTTTTTAGGGTTAATTTAATTAATTTAAGTTAGGTTAGTTATTGGGTTAATTAAATTATTTTCCAGAGTTTCGGTGGAAGAGTTAGATCGAGGGTGAGGTGAGAGCCCATTTATAGAAATTTAGCGGTCGAAGAACGGGATTTAACGAAATTCAAATGGCCGGAAACGTGGGAGGGCAAAATGGTAATTGTGTGTTTTAAGAGAAAACAATTATGTTTTCTCTTAAAACAACAGAATGGCTTCGATAAGCCATTCTGTTGCTCGGGTATCACCGAATGCCGAACAGGGGAGGGGGAGCGCAGGCAACGTTCGGCGAGCAAATCACCGGCGACTTCGGCGTTCTTCCGATCAGACGGCGGCGACGAGCCGAGGGCTGACATTTCCGGCCTCCTCCGACCAAAAACTGACTGGTAAGCTTAGGGATTTGCCCTGTTTTGTGTTCGGTCTGTGCTGTGGATCGCCGAGCTGCTAGAGCTCCGATCGCCGGTCATTTTTGGCTGCCCTCAGCGTCAGATTGCCGAGCTCAACGCCGACAATGATTGCCGAGCAATGTACAACTCTGATTGAGCTAAAAACCGAGGGCCAAGTTTTTGAACCTCGGGTTTCCTGGTGTGAAACTCTGATGGTTTTGTTAGGTTATGTTGACTGAATGTTAGATGGTCGATTGGTAAAGAAATTTGGTAGAATCGGATTGAGGAGAGAATTTTGGACGTTTTAAGGAAAAATCCGGTTCTGATTTTAGGGGTTTTGGCCTAGCTACAGTTAGTTGTTTTAAATTTCCTTTTGGCAGATTAAACTAGGTTATTAGAGGAGTACGTGGCCGCTGGAATCGTTCGATTCCATTAGCCGACGCGAAAGTTACGCGCGTCTAAAGTTTCGGGTAAGTTTTTACCGAACCCAAATTAGTGGCCCGTTTAGTTAGGTTTTAGTTGAGTTAGGCTAGAAATAGTAGTTTGAGAGTAAATTGATGAATGTAAGCTTGATTTTAATGAAGTTTGAATTTTTGTCGTAGGTCGAGCCGTAGGTGGACAAGGAACGGAGCATCTTCAGCGAGCTAGGACGCCAAGTAAGTAGTAGTGTGGGTGTAAATGATTGAGAGTCGCCCAGAAGGGCCTACACCACAGTTGTTTGCTTGTTGTGAATTGTGTGTATGCCGTGAGTGGTCTGTATGTGACGTGTGTGTGGTGGCCATAGGTACGTGTGTGATGTGATGTGGAGGTGAAGTCATCGTTAGTTGGTCATGGTATGCAGGTTGTGAGTCGTAGGTATGTGTGTGATGTGATGTGGAGGTGAAGTCGCGTTAGTTGGTCATGGAATGTAGGTTGAGGTTCGTAGGTACGTGCGTGAAGTGATGTGGATGTGAAGTCGTCGTTAGTGGTATGTTGTGAGTCTTGTGCAAGTTGTGGGCCAGCTTTGCATAGGTTGTGAGTCCTGTGTAGATTGTGGGCTAGTTGTGAGTAGGTTGTGAGTTATGTGCAGGTTGTGGGCCAGCTTTGCATAGGTTGTGAATCTTGTGTAGGTTGTGGGCTAGTTGTGTGTAGGTTGTGAGTCTTGTGCTTGTTGTGGGTTAGTGGTATGTATGTTATGAGTCTTGTGCAGGCTGTAGGTGAGTTGTACGTAGGTTGTGAGTATCGTGTAGGTTGTTGGTCAGTTGTTTGTAGGTGGTGAGTCTGGTGGGGTTGTGGGTAAGTTGTGCGTAAGTGGAGAGTCAGTTGTGCGTAGGTTGTGGGTTGGGTGAGCCTTGTGTGTGTTGTGGCCATATTTACGTATGTGTATGTGTAGTCATTGTTAGTTGTATGTTGTGAGTTTTGCATACGTGGCGGGTTGTGGGTACGGATGTGGACGAGAAGCCGTCGATAGTTGGTCATAGTGTGTAGGATGTGAGTCTTGTGTGTGTTGTGGCCATATGTACGTATGTGTATGTGTAGTCATTGTTCGTTGTATGTTGTGAGTTTTGCATATGTGGCGGGTTGTGGGTACGGATGTGGACGAGAAGTTGTCGTTAGTTGGGCACGTTGTGTAGGTTGTGAGTCCTGTGTAGGTTGTGGGCTAGTTGTGGGTAGGTTGTGAGTCCTGTGCAGGCGGCGGGTCAGTTTTGTGTAGGTTGTGAGTTTTGTGCAGGTTATGAGTTAGTGGTACGTACGTTATGAGTCTTGTGCTGGTTATGGGTTAATGGTATGTGTGTTATGAGTCTTGTGCAGGTTGTGGGTGAGTTGTGCGTAGGTTGTGAGTATCGTGTAGGTTGTTGGTCAGTTGTGTGTAGGTTGTGAGTCTTGCGCAGGTTGTGGGTCAGTTGTACGTCAGTTGTGGGTTTTGTGCACGTTATGGATTGTATGCACGTGTGTGATGTGATGCGTATGTGGAGTCATAATTAGTTGATTATGGTTAGCATGCATCATGTTTTAAGAGTTACGCAGAATGTTTCGAGTATGTTTTTAAGCACGAATGGAGAGTAGAGGATGTAAGGTATGTTGTGGACAAGAGACAGGGGCTGGGGTGTGACTGTGGGCCCCGTTTCCGGGATGAGCTGGGACGGTGGCGACGTGCCGATGGCAGCGCGGTGTATCGACCGACTGTCTCGAGCGGTTGCACTTCGAGTCGAGACAGGGGCTGGGGTGTGACTGTGGGCCCCGTTTCTGGGACGAGCTGGGACGGTGGCGACGTGCCGATGGCAGCGCGGTGAATCAACCGACTGTCTTGGGCGGTTGCACTTCGAGTCGAGACAGGGGCTGGGGTGTGACTGTGGGCCCCGTTTCTGGGACGAGCTGGGACGGTGGCGACATGCCAAAGACAGTGCGGTGTATCGACCGACTGTCTTGGGCGGTTGCACCTCGAGTCGGGACAGTGGCTGGAATGTGACTGTGGGCCCCGTTTCCGGGACGAGCTGGAGCGGTGGCGACGTACCGTTGACAGCGCTGTGCATCGACCGACTGTCTCAGGCGATTGCATTTCGAGTTGGAATGGGGGGGGGAGGATTTTGGGTGTGACTTATGGACCCCGTTCCTGGAGGAACCGGGACGGTGGTGACGTGCCGGTAAACAGTTGGTGGCGTGCGACCAGGGCCCCGGTTGACGACAGTGTTAGGGCGACCCGACCCAGGAAGAGCCGTAGAATGGTGTTGATAGGGAGTAAGACTGTATGTCTTTTGTGGGGGTATTTGTATTTGTTGTTTATAGTCATAGTTAAGGGTGATATGTCACCCTATACTGTGGACTTTCTTCATTTTGGTCGATAGCATTTCGTTCTGTTATGATGATTGTTTGGAGATTTCGTAGACTAGATAGTTGTGTAGGAGTATTCTGGATTGGTTGAGATTTTTCCTTTTGCAGGTACTTAGCAATTTGGGGGCGCCATTTTCAGGCGTTACTCTGTCGAAATTTCTAGAGAACGCCGTGGTGCCAAATGGTTAGGATTAAGGGAAATTAGTGAGTCGTTTAGCTCAGAGTAGTCCCTGTAGCGAACCGGGAATCCGGGTGGGTTTTCGGGGCGTTACACATACTTTATCTGAAGGGTTTAAATTGGGTAATTTACATCTTGAATGTCTTCATATGTGGCAAAATTTTTTCCCTTTTTAACATCTTTTTCATTGTTAGGATAGGCCTATGTCTTTAGGGTCTCTAGGCTTGATAATGTCTTCGTAGATGTAATGATTGGTCTTCATATATATGTTTTTGTTAATTCCTCTTGATCGATTATAGCTGTAAGGTTTGTTGATTGAAATGAGAATACTGTTCACTCTTCTTCTTCTTTCTTCATTGTTTTTTTTTGTTTTGCTTTCTTAACTTGGTATTAGAGCAGAAGATGGCTTCGCCATGCTCTACGATCTCGTCTTCTCCCTCGACCCACTCTTCTTATTCCCTCCCTCCCTTCCATTCCTTAAACCAGACTCTGACCATTAAACTATCCACAACCAACTATCTCGTGTGGAAGACTCAAATCTTCAACGTTGTAATAGCTAGTGGAATCGAGAGTATTCTGGATGGATCTCATCCCACCCCACTTCAGTTTCTTGACTCCATCTCTCTTCAACCTAATTCTGACTTCATTGCTCATCATAGGTACAATAGGCTTATAATGAGTTGAATTTTCTTATCCCTCTCCGACTGTCTTCTCCCACAGATCGGTCAATACAACACTACTAGTGAAATTTGACATGCTCTCGGTCGTATGTTTGCTTCAACATCCTTGGCGAAAATTACAGATCTCCGAAATGAACTCCATTCTCTGTCTAAGGATGGGATCTCTGTCGAGGTCTACATTCAAAAAATTACATCCCTGTGCAACACCTTGTCTGCCATTGGAGAGCCGGTCTCCTACTGTGATCATGTTCTCTATTTCCTTGGAGGCCTCGAGAGTGAGTACAACGCGTTCGTCACCTCTATTACAAACCATCCAGATCAACCTTCTCTTGAGGAGATTCACAGTCTTCTACAGAGTTACGATTTTTGGTTGGAAAAGCAAAATGCCACCCTCTCGCTTCCAACTCCAGACTCTCTTCAGGCAAATGCTGCCTTTCATTCCTATTTTCATCCTCTACGGCCAGTCCACAGTTCCCCTATCTGCGCCCCCCCCCCCCCCCCCCCACGGTTTTGCATCAGACTGCTTTCGGTCCAGGAAATGCATTCGGGCCAGGAAGTGGTTTCGAACCAGTTACTCCCTCACCCCACAACTTGGCGACCAAACCGACCCAAGACTCACCTTCAGATGTCAAATTTGCCATAAAATGGGCCACACTGCCCTTTATGCTATTATCGCTTGGACCCCTCCTATAGGCCTCAGTCCCCGGTCTAAACCAATTTTTCCTCTTCGGCTCAGGTTCATACAACAACCCACTTTCCCAACTCCTTCACAACTCTCTCCCCTTCGCCTCAAGCTCTTACGGCCGCCTCTGCTCCAACTGCGTCGTGGACATTAGAATTTGGAGCCACTCACCATTTCACTCCTCATTTCTCTCTGCTGCATCATCCCAATCCTTACACCGGCTCCACCCAAGTCGTCACTGCCGATGGAAAGTCTTTCCTTATTCACAATTTTGGCTCGATTACTCTTCCTGCTTTTAGCCGTCCTCTTCTCTTAAAGAATGTTTTTCATACCTTTCATCTTACTTAGAATTTACTCTCTATAAATCAATTGTGTCGTGAGAACTCAGTTTATGTTGAATTTCATTCACACTTCTTTTTTGTTAAGGATCAAAGTTTTCACCAAGTTGTTATCCGGGGGGTTCCCTCCATAATGGGTTGTACCAGATCCCTCCCACCCCTCAAGCCCTATCCACTATCGTCTCGGCCATCCATTCTTCCCTATTTTGAAAATTGTTTTGGAGTCTTGTAATATTACATGTCTTAAGAGCAGTATACCAAAATTTTGTACAGCTTGTTAAATGAGCAAGCAGCATCAATTGCCTCTTAAAATCTCAAATTCTCATGCTCTGTCACTTTTTGATCTTGTACACACAGATGTTTGGGGTACTTCCACTGTTAATTCCATTTCTGGTGTTCAATATTTTGTCTTGCTTATTGATGATTGTACACGTTTCCTCTGACTTTACTGTTTAAAAGTAAAAAGTGCAATTTCATATTCTCATTCAAACTCAATTTGGTCAAAAAATCAAAGCCACCAAATCTAATGGAGGTGGTGAATTCCAATCTCTTTCAAATGGTTTTAAATCTCTTGGAATTCATCACCGAATTTCATGTCCGTACACTTCAAATCAAAAAATCGTCATGTTGTCAAAATTGGGCTTGCTTTTCTCTTTCATTCATCTGTTCCTCAAAAATTCTAGCCTTATGCCTTTGCTATTGTCACTACCTTAATAAATCTTTTACCTACCCCGGTTTTGAAGCATAAATCTCCTTTCGAATGCTTATTCCATCTCCTCCATTTTCCACTTTTCGTGTTTTTTGTTGCTTATGTTTTCCTTTTCTTCGTCATTTTAACCATCATAAATTGCAATATCATTCTCTTCATTGTGTTTTCTTAGGTTATAGCCCTCATCATAAAGACTATTATTGTCTAGACTATATTCCAAATAAAATTTACATTAGTCGTCATGTTACATTTGATGAATCTATTTTTCTTTTCTTTTCAGTCTCATTCTCGCCATTATCACAACCCCCCTCTCTGCTCTGATTGTCACCCCTCATTCCCTCCTCTTTCCTCTCACCTCACCACTCACCCATCACCCTCTTCCTCTTCCACTCAAATATCTCCAGTTGAAAATCCCTCTCCTCCACTATTAACCGACAATAATTGTGACGACCTCGACCCGCCGGGACCGCCATGGGACGGGAACGGGACTTTGACTTTAACTAAAACGGGACTTTGACATTTACATTTTTGGACGTAAAATTTTTTGAACTATCTAAAACTCTTGAACATTTGAATGGCAAGACATAAAGTTGAAGGCATAAAATGGAAGACATAAAACAGATGACATAAAACGGATGATATAAAACAAATGACATAAAACAGATGACATAAATGGAAGACATAAAACAGATGACATAAAACGGATGGCATAAAACGGATGACATAAACGGATGACGTAAATGAAAGACATAAAACAGATGACATAAAACAGATGACATAAACGGAAGACATAGAACGGATGACATAAAACGGATGACATAAACAGATGACGTAAATGGAAGACATAAAACAGATGATATAAAACGTATGACATAAAAAGGATGACATAAACGGAAGACATAAAACGGATGACATAAAAGAGATGACATAAAACGGATGACATAAACAGATGACGTAAATGGAAGACATAAAACAGATGACATAAAACAGATGACATAAAACGGATGACATAAAACGGATGACATAAAACGGATGACATAAACAGATGACGTAAATGGAAGACATAAAACAGATGACATAAACGGATGACATAAAAGGATGACATAAAACGGATGACATAAAACGGATGACATAAAACGGATGACATAAAACGGATGACATAAAACGGATGACATAAAACGGATGACATAAAACGGATGACATAAAACGGATGACATAAAACGGATGACATAAACAGATGACGTAAGAAGATGGCGTAGGCGGAGGACATAAAACGGATCATATAAAAAAACGGAATGACATAAAATGGATGACATAAACGGATGACGTAAATGGAGGACATAAAATGGATGATATAAAATACTTCCAAAACCCCAAACAGACCCAATTCAAAACACAGTTTTAAAACAAGCATTTAATTGTCAAACAGAGATTTTAATAGAACATCAACACCGAGTTTATACATTGTTTTAAAATCTCAGAATTTAAACAGAACTTGACATACATTTTCAGAATTCACAAAACAGAAGTTTTGAAAACATGAACACACAGTCTACACATCAATTTTAAAATTTCAAAAACTATACAGGACTTGACATAACTTTCAAAGATACGTTCTCACAGGAATAACATTTGTCTGACTGCAGCAACCAATCCCCATGAGCTCTATCCGCCAACATCACCTACTCATCAGCTTGAGGCACAAAGACCTCATCTGGAGGATCCGTACCTACAACAGGGAGTTCAACAATGACCCTAGAGCTCAGTAAGAACATGAAATACAGTGATGCATATGCTGTGCATGAACATTTTCAAATACATGAACATTACATTACATTACGTTTCACTGGACAGGAAGATATAAGTGGGAGGAAGAGCTGGCGCAACAGGAGTACATGCCACAGCAGGACATAACAGGATGTCAGTCCTCGTCCACACTTAACCATACATTACATTCACATTTTTAACTTTCAGTACTTCAAATACGGTGCTGAAAAATATTTACATGGTTTTCCAGAAAACGTGTATGCATGAACAGATACGATGCTTAAACTCAACATATACAGGCGACAGAATAAAAACAAACATGAAAATAGAAAACATTTAACTTAAAACCTAACCTATAACCTAACTACCCGAACCAAACCTAGTATCTCCATGCTGTAGGGCCTTAAGGGCCAACTTATACGCATGAACTTACTTGTTGTCCGAAATGTAGCAAGCTTTATTCGTGTATATGACCTCGGCGATTCGCGAACCTTAGGCAGAGAAATAGAAGAAAACTGAGGAGATCGAAGGAGCTTCGATGGACGTTTGTCGTCTGGAAGAGAGAAAATAGAGAGGAGTGGAGAAAAAATGAGAAGGAAAAAATGATTCACGTAGGAGTGAAGAGAAGAGAGGAAGCTTGTTTTCTTCAACAAGTTTGCCAAGTGTCAATTATCTATTGGTTTCCTTCCACCAACTTTAATTGGCTTCCCAAATTACCCCTTCCATTGGTTTTTAACTAAATTACTATTTAGTTCGTCAAATCCATTTTACGAATCACTCACATTCAATTGAAACCATCGATAAATTCATAAAAACATACATTGTATAAATATTCCCATTAATTCTGTCTAATAATTCAAGGAATATTTACATGGCAAAAATGCCGGGTGTTACAATAATATCAACGTGAGCATACAAATACTTACCATAAATAATCATGCATTGAGGAATAGATCCAAGGCTGATATCTTCAAATCGAAGGCTCTATCTCTGGAACCATCGGTTGAACCAACAACTTTTTTACAAGCCTCAAAATATTCCCATTGGTTGACTACTATGAACGAGAAAATCTTGGCTACATAAGAACAATACATGGCACCTCGTTCCTTTACCACAAGGTGCTAAAGTAATTGACTGTAAGTGGGTCTTCAAGGTCAAGCTAAATTTTGATGGTTTTGTCAGCCGTTACAAAGCTTGATTAGTGGCCAAAACGTATGATCAGACTGAGGGCATTGACTACCATGAAGCTTGCAGTACAATTTTTAAACCCACAACAGTTCGCACTACTTTATCATTGGCCATCTCCTTTGGTTGGGTGATTAGACAATTTGATATCAGTAATGCCTTCCTCCATGGTGATCTCATTTACACAGTCTTCATGCAACAACCACCTGGTTTTGTGGACTCATCTTACCCATGTGCTGCCTGCTTATTAAACAAAACACTTTATGGTCTCAAGCAGTCTCCTTGGGCTTAGTACACAAAATTATACAATGCATTACTAGCTTGGGGTTTCTCAGCATTCAAGACTGATACTTTACTATTCATTTATCGAAAAAACTCCCAAATCATCCTCATGCTTGTCTATGTTGATGACATCATTCTCACTTGTAACTCTACTTTCCTCTTGGATAAGTTTCTTACTTATCTAAGCTCCACATTTGTGGTTCGTGACCTAGGCCCCTTATCCTATTTCCTTAGCATTTTGGTTACCAAATCACTTACTGGGCTAAATTTTTATCAATCTCGCTATATCTCCGACCTGCTATAAAAAGCTAACATGCTTTCCTGCCAGCTACTACCTACTCCTATGATTTCTGGTCCAGTCCTCTCAAAACATTCAGGTATTCCCTTTTTTTATGGTTTTCTCTATCGTAGCATTGTTGGAAGATTACAATACTGCTGCCTTACAAGACCTGATAATGCCTTTGCGGTGAACAAAGTATCTCAATTTATGCATGCACCAATTGACATTCATTGACAGGCTGTCAAGCTAATTCTCTGTTATCTTCGAGGTACCTTATCTCAAGGCATCTCCTTTTCAGTTTTCAAGACTTTGAATCTGAACGGATGCTGACTGATCGTCGTGCCTAGACGATTGCAAAAGTACCAGTGGTTTCTACATCTTTCTAGGGTCAAATATTATATCTTGGTCCTCTGCAAAGCAAAAGGTTGTCTCTCGCTCAAGCACTGAATCCGAATATCGCAGCATAGCTAATGGCGCAGCGGAAGTTCTCTAGATCCAATCTCTTCTCAAAGAAATTAGTATTCTTTCTATCACGCCTATCATTTTTTGTGACAACTTGAGTGCAACGTACCTTACCTCTAATCCGGTACTCCACTCCAAGTCTAAACTGAAAGGCCGTTATTGTCTAAGAGGGGGGGGGGGGGGGGGGGTGAATTAGACTTTTTAAATTATTAAATTCTTAATCTAATCAATATCTCTCTTGTATTCAACTTCTAATTAATAGCAAACAATCAATCAATAAAAGTAAAGAGAGAGAGAAAAACAACACCAGAGTTTTTAACGTGGTTCGACCAAAACCTGCCTACGTCCACGCTTCAAAGTTTTCTCCCTTGAAGATTCTTTCCTTCTCCTCAGAGAAAAACAGATTGCACTTCACGGGCGTCGATCTACTGCCTTTTACAACTCAGGATTGCTCTTCACAGGCTACAATCCAATGCCTTTACAGTTTAACAGAATGGATAAAGGTTTACAGCACAGACTACACTCTCACAAATATCAAATCTCTAGTTAAGTTGATGAGAGGTGTAGGACGAACAACAGAGTATTACGAAGTCTTTTTGCGTATTAGGGTTCAGAGAGAATTTCTGCAAAAAGTTGTTCTTCCGAGCTTCTTTCTCCTCTTTATACTCTGTCTAATATCGGCTCTAATTCTTGAATGCTCCTTATCTAAATATGGAAATTTATGACCGTTGGAGAAGCATCCGTACATACATAGCTAGCCGTTGTGTTCTGGAGTCGCTTTCGTTGTTCGCCATTAATGATCTGGAATTAAGGCTCTGGATGAGTATCGCTATCGCTTCGCGGTCTTTTTAAATTTATGGCAGAAGATACTGTTCAGCGGTGGATGTAGGTGGTCAACGTCACTTTCCTTTGTAGGTAGATGTAATTCTTTGTTATGCAGGTAGAAGATACTGTTCATCGGTAGACGTTGCCTTTGAAGACCAGCGGTGGATGTTGTCTTTAAAATTTCAGCGGTGGATGTTTTCAGAAGTTACTGTTCAGTGGTAGAAGTCTCATTTGAAATTGTCTTTAGAAGTTACTGTTCAGCGGTAGAAGTCTCCTTTGAAATATCAGCGGTGGATGTAAATTTTGTCGTTTAGCTAGCGGTGGAAGTCTTAGGAAGACTCTGCTACCGGCAGAAGTAGATTTTGTCGTTTAGCTAGCGGTGGAAGTAAACTTTGTAAGACTCTGCCAGCGGTAGAAGTATTTTCTTCTACTTCGGTGGATATGCAATATTTTATCATTTTCAGCCTTGTTTTGCTATCACACCCTGAACACTTAAACAGATTTGTTAAACAACTAAAATACCATTTTCAAAGGACATTTCCACTTAAATGCTTAGAGAAAAATATAATAAGGTCAATATTTAATTTATTAACCTCATCACCATAATTCATTAATCTCATAAATTTACTTGAATCAAATTACACTTCTCAAAAAACACATCATCAAAAATATCGTTAGACTTAAACATAATTCAAGTCAACATAAACATGTTGAAATTAATTTCCATTTCGTTCGCGAAAAGGTGTCAAACAAATCATTGATGATTCAATTTACTCCATCTACAAATCAAGTTGCCGATGCTTTTACCAGGCCTCTTCCACCATCCACTTTCTCCGGTTTTACTTCCAAGATCTTCGGCTCACGACCTTACTCTTGAAGTGGGGATGTTAGGATAGACCTATGTCTCTAGGGTCTCTAGGTTTGATAATGTCTTCGTAGATGCAATGATTAGTCTTCATATATACGTTTTTATTAATTCCTCTTGATCGATTATGGCGGTAAGGTTTGCTAATTGAAATGAGAATACTGTTCACTTCTCTTTTCTCCTCATTGTTTTTCTCTGTTTTTCTTTCTTAACTTTCATAACACAGTATGAATTCAATATATTTAGAGATGAACATCTTTGGTCTTTCATTTAAAGCCTATAATTAGACGGAAGATTAAGTAAAAATTAGGCTAATCACTAAAAAGCCATAATGATTCGGAAAACTACTAGCTCTATCCTTTTGAATATTCTTGATGAACATAGACGCAGATTCCTTTCACATGACTTTTATGTTTAGTCATTTTTATTTATTGATAAAATAATTATAATAAATTATGATAATTTATTACTTATAGCGATGGCAGATGTTTAAGAGAGTCTGATAAACAATTCTGGATCGATAAAGTATTTTGATTTTTATGTTAATTCCATCAATAAAAACTGACATAGGCATTGTAATGTTGTATATATACTTGTATGTATTAAATGTGGAATGGGTCCAAATTTTCATTGACGGACTGAAATGAATGGACAAAATTGACAAGCACCAAAGAAATATTGGCCACTCTTCGTAACAGCACTTCTTTTGTGGTGGACGTCATTGTGGCCTTTCCCCTCTGATTATGACATAAATTTCAGTTACTACTAATATGGCAATGGCTGTATTTCTTTTTATTTATTATGCAGTGATTACTTTATGGTTTTTTAAATATTTTAAGCAAATAAAATATTAAGTTACACAAACATGTCTTAATCAACTAGCTATGTTATGCAATTAGTTGTTGTGGGACATGTTTTATTGATTGATGTTGCCATAAAGCTATCTGTTTCATTGCAAAGTTTAGGTGTGTCCAATAGATAAGGTTCTTTTTCTGTTCTTCGAATATCCTAAATATATTCATCAACATGTATATGTGGGTTGTTTTTAAGTTGTAGATTGGCCAAAGTTTATGTCTCCCCCAAATTGAGTAAACCTTCTTTTGTTTGTGTGATTTTGACAGCAACACTTTGTTCTTAGCTAAATTTTGAGTTACTCATTGATGCTACGACGAATTTATTTGTGTGATTTTGCTTAAAATAATGATTTGACGATTGTTATATAGTTTGAGGATTAGGTGATGAAGTGAGTGTGCATGTGTTGGGGTTGAGTGATGATTCTTTGCTTTTTTGTGTTATTTTAATTATTTGATTTTTCTTAGATTAACTAAAAGTTTTGAAGGTTGGATTTTAAGTTAATGAATTAGGCTTCCTCAATAATAAATAAATAATAGGACAAGTATTTGAAGATTGAACTTAAAAGCTTTGCGATATAGAGAGCTGTGTTGAGCAAAAACTAACGTTAGTGCACGTATTGCAAACAAGTAATATTGATAAGTGTCGAATTTTACGATGATAAAATTCTTAATTTCTTAATCTAAGCAAAACAAAATTAATTTATAACGGAGAATTAGATAAAATGAATTAATTAGAAATTAAAATAATAAAACAAAGCACAAAAAAGTCAGAGAAAAGAATCAAATGATAGAATGACGATTTAAATTTGATTTTGTTTTTACGTGAATTTTTAATACCAATGTTTTGAACATGTTGAAACAAACAAGTTTGATGACTTAGAATTTTCAATTTTTATGAGCAGTGACAAAATTATTTGATTAATTCTTATAACATTTTATATCAAGCTTGTGATAGATAAATATTGGCGAAGTTATTGATGTTAGTGTACTATAATAATATTTATTTTAACAAGAAGATTTAGATTCCTTCTAGATTTGCATAACCTAAGCTGAAGCTTGTTTAAGTTTTTTATCTATTAATTGCACGCAGTTTAGTTTTAATTAAGGTTAACTGAATCCTGCCTTCTAGATTAAATATTGGTTGTTTAATAATGTTTACCATTCCACGCAGTTTGTATTGAAATTCGGACTGACTCGCCAACCCGCTCGATTGGCTCGGTATAGTAGCGGTCTCGGATTGACTTGTTTAATTTTGGCTCACGCGTAGCTCAGATTTATTATTATTTTTTTTTTACGATGGCTCGTTAGGCTTAACTCGTTGGATTCGTTAAGCACGACTTGACTCGTTTAACTCGTTAGGCTAGATGAGTTGAAATTTTTTAGGACTGGCTTGGCTTGGCTTGGCTAGTTGATTTGTCACATTAGTTGTAAATAATTAGCAATTAAACATGTGGCAACATAATTAGTATGTGTATAATTTGTAATTATGTAACTATATTTATAATGATATTTGTGTGCTATTTTTTTTAGATCATTGAAAATATTTTTTCCTAAATAGATGTGATTTTATATATTAATAAAATAATATTGTAATTAATTATTATATTTTTACATTATAGTAATAAATAATTATTTTTTTTTACAAATATGTATTACATTTATATAAATTGGAAACATTTATGTATATTTCATCGTTAGACTTGGTTCATTAAAGCTCGTTTACCCGGCTCAGATCGGTTCGTTTAACAATAGCTCACGAGCTGGTTTAGGTTAAATTTTTTTTTGGTCATGCTCGTTAAAGTTTGCTCGTTTAACTCGCAAGGCTCTGTGAGCCAGATTTTTTTAGTTTCTGCTCAGCCGACTCATTTGTCATCTCTAATTGAAATCAACAACGAGACCACTAACATGCTTTATTTTCTTTATTTTTTCTAGACATTTAACAAATACAACTTCAATTCGGTAGGGTTGGATAATAAAATTGAAATAAATTGCAATATAGACGCTTACGTTTGTAGTCATTTATATATTAGAACTTAAAACTTTTTATTTTGACAAATCAAACTTCTATCTTTTAGCTATATACAATTTGAACATGGTTGTCAGTTTATCTATTAAATCCAGCACGTGTAGATCATGTTATTTATTTAATTAGCTGTGTTAACCCGATTCTAACTATGTGGTGATTTCTAACTAAATTTTGAACTGTATTTATCTTCGAACATTGTCGAAAGATCAACACATCGTTGGATATGTTATAAATTATGCTAAAATAACTAATTAAATAGAAAAAAATGGTATACACATGCTTGATTTAATCAATTGAATGACGTTGCAGTTTTAATTGTTGATAAGTAGAAGATGAAGATTTGATTTGACAAAAAAATTAGTTTAAGAATTAATTTGTAAATGATTTCAACGTTAGATTTTAAATTGTATCCTAAAAGTTGATAACAATAGAAAAACATAAACCTATATTTACAAATTTATAATAACTTGGGGATCGTTAGGATCTAATTAGGTCACTGATATTCAACTGAAATAATTTGTTGGTAGACTACGATCTAAATTTAATAAACTAAAATGTCATGCAATATATAAAAACGGAACAAGTCAACATATCTGAGTTACCGACCAATTAGGAACCACGAAGTAGCCTCTCACCATCTCTCTTTCTTATTATTTTTATTTATTTCGTTGAATTTTGTTTCCAAATATTCATTTCAAACAAGGCAGCTTCCTCATTTTATTTATTGCCAATCCAATAATTTCACACTTCTTTCGAGATTCCTAGCTCCAAAAATACAGGTCAACTTTATAATTAGACAATAATGGTTCTTATCATTAATGATTACATTTAAATATTTATTAAAATAGAGAAATTTAAATATTTTGAATATTTTAATGAACCAAGCACATTACACATGCATCGATGATTTTAATAAACTTAATTTGTCCAAAAAAATATTTAATTCTGCGAATACTACGAGTTATGAAGCATTTGGTGTTCTGGGTCTGAATGAAAATATAAATAAAAAAATAAACTTAAATATAACAAGAATTAAATTACAAAAAAATGACTCTTTACATGGCCGGTGACGGTGAGCGTAGAATAATAAACCTATTAAAATGTCAAAAGTCAGTTTAATTAAACCACGCTGCAATCGGTGCCTCCTTTTTAGACCAAACCTATTATTTTGAATAAACAATCTCGCCCACATTAATGAATCTGTTCGATAGTATTCATTTTTACTGCAACCTCTTGCATGCTAAATATTTAATAATGAATTTCGGACAAAATATTTAATAAGTTTCTATTTAGTGCAATTGTCTTCTCTGTGCTCTCTAATATTAATCTTAGAAGTTCTGAAGGTTTAACGAAAACTTTGAACTTCTAAGTCCGTTTCTAAGTTTGTTGTCGCGTAAAAGTTAACGACCGACTCCAACTTTGCATCGACACTTCGAGATTGACTTTATCATTGATTGATGACTTTGTATTTGTATCAAGATTTGGAGATCAATGCTATCTTGGATGGGGAAAGAGTAGTTATGTTTTAGGGTTTAAAGAAGTTACATAATTTATAGGGAAGTGAATAATTTTTTTAATAATTATTTTTCAAATAATAAGACTGCCATACTAAAGAAAAAACTATATTCTGTGTATATATATATATATATATTTAAACTTATATAAGTGACATAATAATAAAATAAAAAATAATTTTTTAAAATTAAAATTAAAATTAAAATTAAAATTAAAATTAAAATTAAAATGATTAGTCAGTGCCACGTCATGGAAGAAAGGCATGCAATTAAAATAGTGGTCCAAGCCTGAGCCTTTATCCTTGTTCACCATCGCCGTTATAAATGGAGCTTCTTTCTGCTCGTCGTCCTTCCACCATATCCAGTCTTACCATCTTCTCTTTGCGGCTCTACTTTTACAGCCCCTTTCTTTCTCTCTCCTCTTGCCCACTTTCGCTTTCCGTTCTTTAGAGCTCGGGGAAGAAGCTTCTCCCTCATTCTTTGTCTTTTCTTCTCTGTGTTTGGCTCCTGAGAATCTCTGGGAAAATACAAGATGGTGGCTTTGACAGCTCAAGAAAACATGGTTTCTTTGGTTTCTCGCACCGGAAGGGATTTACAGCGCTACGACATCAAGGGTCGTCGTCAAGTCGTAGGGTTTGTCCTCTTCCATTATTGTCTCTTGTTTTTTTTTTTTCTCGTATCGGAGCCTTCTGTTCGATTTCAGAGAAACACATTCGGTTTTTCCTGGAAAATCGAATTTTCTTGGGAATTTGAATTAGAAGTAATGTAGCCATTCAATTTTCTGGATGTCGAATTAACCAAAGTAATTTAGCTTGGCTGAATATTTTTGCCTTTCTTTCTTTGATTTTGATGATTATAAACCTAAAATTGATTGGTGGATTTCCAGAATCTACTGTAATTGATTTCAGAAATTTCAAACATGGGCTAAGAAATTTATGGCAATCCCTTTTGCCACAAAATTTTGCAGATGCATTCCGTATAGGTATAAAATGGCTCACAAGACTCCATTGGAGAGTGAAGAAGAGTTGGAAGTACTAGTAATTAGCTCACAGAAAGGAAACGGAATGCTATTTCCCAAGGTACGCCTGATGTTTCTAATTAGAGCAGAAATAATTGCTTAAATTAATCAGAAATTTTTTTGGAGTTAATGCATTGAAATGATTATAATATTATTTCTGGTTTGAGCAGGGAGGTTGGGAAACAGATGAATCCATAACTGAGGCTGCTTGGAGAGAGACTCTAGAAGAAGCAGGGGTTTGGGGGAGTTTAGGGGTTGGTTTTTCGAAATAGATGTTTTAAAAACTGTTCTTGAAAACGGTTTTATTTGAGTAATAGTTGATTGTGATTTGAATGAATTTATTTTCAGAGAGAATTGGGGAGCTGGTTTTTCAAGAGCAAAACCCATGACACGTTCTATGAAGGATACATGTTTCCACTACTCGTCCAGGAGCAGCTGGAATTCTGGCCGGAGATGAATTTCCGGCAAAGAAAATGGGTAGGAAAACAAGTTACATTCCGGTAAAAACGATAAATTTATAGCATTACTCGATCGGAAATCTAACATCGGAACCGGAAAATTTGACGTGGTGCAGATGAGTGTGAGCGAAGCAAGAGAGGTTTGCCGGCATTGGTGGATGAAGGAAGCTTTAGACATTTTAGTCGGTCGTCTCTCGCCCAATCTCAAAGCTCCGGTGAAGAAGATGATGATGGGATGATCATCAGATCATGATCATCCTTGACCGCACAGATCTTTCCTCAAAACAAATGTATGGGAACATTGCTCAAAGGACATTTCGGAGATTCACTTTAGCTCGGACTAAACGATGTCGGTTGGGCTCTCTAATAATTAACGCTGCAAAATCCGGCCCATGTTAACAAATAACAATGTAGTTGATGGAGATTGGAGATGAATCAAAAGATGGAATTTGAGTAGTTTTCTCTGGATTATATTAAATCCTAATTATTTTTTTAAAATAAATTATTAATTATAAGTAGGAGTGGTGATGAGTCGTGGAGTTAATTATTAATTATAGGTTTGCTAAAATTCGAAGTTAAGATATACCTAAATACACTAAACATCAAGTATTGACCTACCATTATTTTATGATTCGGTGAGATTTGGCCATCCACGTTGTAATGTGCGGACAAGTTGGTTTCAAATACCAGATTTAAAAAAAAAAGGTTACCATTTTGGGTAAAGTATATCTTGAAAGTGAAGATAGGTAAAAAAATTTAAGAAAATTAAGTTTTCATCGTTGCAGAGGGTTTAGAACCTTCACTCTCAAGTCTCATTCGGTGGTTATGGGGTTTAGCGCAAGGGAGATGTAGAAGATCACGAGCACACCTACCGTATTTCCCCCCTCCTTTTCTCTCCCTTTCTCCCCAACCCAAGCGCCTATCATTACTGATTTAGCAGGAGTTTCAGTTGTTTCCGCCGGTACGTCCCGCCGGCATGATGAAGCAACAAAATGCCATGAAACTGTCATCGTTGTCATTAGCGATGCTGTTTCTCTTTGGTTTCTTTTTCGCCGGCGATGCAGATTTTGCAGCCGACATGGCCGCTCTGGTGGGTTTCCGAGCTTCGATCGGTGGTCGTCCGTTTCTAATGTGGAATATCTCCGACTCCTCCCCTTGCTCGTGGGTCGGCGTTGCTTGTGACAAAAATGGAGTCTACGAGCTCCGTCTTCCTGGAGTTGGGCTTTCCGGTAACCTTCCGTCGGGGCTTGGCAATCTTACTCAGCTTCAAACTCTGTCTCTTCGCCTCAACGCCCTAACAGGTCCTCTTCCTCCTGATTTAGCAAACCTCCTTTCACTTCGTAATCTCTACTTACAAGGCAACTCTTTCACCGGCCCGATTCCGAGTTTTCTTTTTAATTTAAGGAACTTAGTTCGTTTAAACATGGCGGACAACAACTTCTCCGGAGAGATTCCGACGGGATTTAATTATCTCCCACGGCTAGCGACTCTGTATTTGGAAAATAATGAGCTTACGGGATCCATTTCTGGTTTACATATTCCTAGTGTAGTTCAATTCAATGTTTCATTCAACGGAATAAACGGTTCAATCCCTTCGTCGCTTTCTGGCATGCCGGCAAGCGCTTTCGAAGGAACTTCTCTGTGTGGACCGCCATTGAAGTCCTGCAATGATTCTACTCTCGTAAATAAGCGCACGAAGAAGAAACTATCTGGTGGCGCCATAGCTTAATAGTGATTGGATGCTTGATTTTCTTGGCATTCATCATCGTATCCATTTTCATCTTTTTACGTCACAGAAAAACCAGAAAATCGGGGGTGGAGAAAGCCCAATCGCCGGCGAAGTTGAGTTTAGCAATTGAAAACACGGCGGCTGGAGGGAGTGACAGTAGAACGATTGAGAATAGGAGTGCAATCAAAGGAAAGGGGAAGAGCAGCGAGAATCAAACGTTGATATTCTTCGAACAGATGACGAAGAAGTTCGATTTGGATGATTTGTTGGGAGCTTCTGCAGAGGTTTTGGGGAAAGGAACGTTCGGAACGACGTACAAGGCGGCGCTGGAAATGGGAAAGTTAGTTGCAGTGAAAAGATTTAAGGATGTTGTGATTTCGGAGGATGAATTTAGAGAGAAAATCGAAGAAGTAGGGAGATTGAATCATGAAAACTTGGTTCCGCTGAGAGGTTACTACTGTAACAGAAATGAAAAACTCTTGATCTACGATTTCTTCCCCATGGGAAGCTTATCTGCACTCCTCCATGGTCAGCGTTTTGACTGTTTCTCTGTTTCACTTCATTTTTGTCGTCATTTTTGCAAACAAATTCAGGTTGCAATTTCTAATATCATTCCACAAATTTGTTCTCCAGGAGACAGAGAAGCTGGAAGGACGCCATTGAATTGGGAAGCCAGGTCTCGCATAGCTCTCGGCGCTGCCCGAGGAATCGCGCATCTCCATTCCCATAGCTCAATCTCTTGTCACGGAAACGTCAAATCCTCAAATGTTCTTCTCACTCCTTCCGACGAAGCTTGCGTCGCCGATTTCGCCCTTTCTCATCTCTCGCGCCCTAGCTCTGCTCCGACTCGAATCGCCGGCTACCGCGCACCGGAGGTCACCGATTCTCACAAAGTTTCCCAAAAATCGGACGTTTACAGCTTCGGCGTGTTGCTTTTGGAGCTATTGACCGGAAAAGCCCCGACGTATTCTGTGCTGAACGAAGATGGAGTCGATCTCCCTCGGTGGGTACAATCCGTGGTTCAAGAAGAATGGAGTTCTCAGATTTTCGACGAGGAGCTGATCAGATATCAAAACGTCGAAGATGAAATGATCCAGCTTCTAGAACTCGCCCTTCGCTGTTCCGCTCAACATCCCGATAATCGTCCTTCAATGGCGGAGGCGTCGAGCATAATCGAAGAACTCTGTTTCTGCAGCTCACAAAAATACCAAGAAATCAGTGACTCCTCCCCGCAGATTCTCCCAAACGACAGTTAGGGCAAAAGGTAAATCGAGATTATGGAGCTTCATTAGTTTATGATTTGAACAAAACAACAATCACCAACTTACTATAAAGTTAATTACAGCGGCCAATATTGGTAATTACGGGTGTCGTCGTTCAATATTCATCTTAAACCGCAATCTCAGTTATATTTTGTTAAAAAATAAAAGGAAAAATTCAATTTAACCCCAAACTAACGGGGTCAATATTCAATTGAGTCTTAACATTTATTTTTAACTCAATCAGTCCTTATCGTTGACACCGTTTGCGATTCGACCATTCCCGTCAATTTTTCCGTTAAATTTGACACGTGATTCGCACGTGCCCTTTAAAATTCCTTTTTACCTCTCTCTCTCTCTCTGGCTCTGTAATAATAGAACAATTCTCTAGCCCCTGTAATTTAGATGACTCATTTGAGCTGGGAAATGAAGAACAATGGAAAATGAGTTTAACGTTTGTAGAATCTTTAACCTGTCGTAAGCGCTGGTTAGGGATCCTAAATCTGGAACCAGTATTCTCTTGTCCTTCTCCGTTTGTAGAATCTTTAACCTGTCGTAAGTGCTGGTTAGGGATCTTAAATCTGGAACCAGTATTCTCTCGTCCTTCTTCTCTGCTCCAGCAAAGTATGATAAGCTTCTTAATCTCTGCAGCAATTTTTGAGAGAGAAAGAGGGCTCCTTTAGAGAGGGAGGGAGGGAGGGAGGGAGGGAGAGAAGGGTAAAAAAGAAATTTTAAAGAGTACGTGCGGAGCACGTGTCAAATTTAACGAAAAAATTGACGGAATAGGTCGAATTGCAAACCACGTCAACGTTTTACGTTCCCAAAAATAAAATAGTTTTGCTGGCGTCCAGACCTAGACTTTTTGTCCAGCTTCTGATGAACCCATCAGATAAGCCCACACGATTCAAGATGAGGTGCAAATTTGATAAAAAAAAAAAAAAAAATTTGTAGCATTGTGTACTAAAATCACGTGTGATTAACTTTAGACCTAGAATTGAACTTTTATTAAATTAACGATTAGAATTAAATGATTTAAAATGGGAACGGGCGGGCAACGAGAATTTCCAATAAATCGCCGAGTTGGTAGTAAAAGGAAAGAAGAGCGGGCATGAGAAACAAAAGAGGAATAATTGCGGAGCAGAGAGTGAGAGGGGTGGGTGGGTCCGAGTTGGGAGTTTTAGCAGGTTTCCTTCCTTGCCTTAAAATAGAAAATTTCTAGAATAATCTCAAAATGTGGACCCCACCTCAAGTTATATAGAATTATATAGATCATGCAGATAAGAATGTAGATAGATTTGTGTCGTTTCCTACTTATTTTTTTATTTATATTTTTATGTTACTCATCACACATGATTCATGTTCTTAAATTTCTGTACCAAAACTGATTCAATCTATTGATTAACTTTACATTAACCTAAGTTTTGAGAATCTAAAGCTAATAATAAAAAAAATATGAAAAAACACGCGAAAATTTTTTTGAGAAAAAAATTACTGATAAAGAAAAAAATTCACTAATTAAAAATTAAGGTATAATTAAATTTTACGAACAAGAATTAATATATAGAAAAAACGTAAAACCTTAATAATTGATATATATGCTCGACCCAGTGAACTATAATTTGAGCGACGCCGAACTCTTTAACTATAACACTTTAGATGTATTATTGTTATGCTCTTAATTAATTTTATCTGAAAAATTGATATAATACAATAGGAATCTGTACACTGTCATTTTTATAAATAAAACATATAGTTTGGACTATATTTCACGTGCATGGAGAGGGAACATAAATGCCATTGATTGACTTTTTAATTCTTCAATTTATGGTCTTACAAACTTGAAAGTAATTCTATTACTTTTAGCTAAAATGGGATCTCTCACGTGTTAAACATTAAATTATTATTTTTTACATATGAAACTTCCACCTTCAAATATCAACAATGTAAATTTTTTCGTCAATTTATCTATCTAATCAAGGATGTGTATATCATTTTTTTTTATTGAATGAGCTAATTTTACCCTATCACTAAATTATTTGGCAATTTCTAACTCAATTTTGAATTGTATTCATTTTTACTCGACAATATCAAATCATGTCGATCGGCCGATATAGTTAGACTCATGCTAGAAATTACTGGAGGATTTAAAAACCAGGTTAAAACATCTTACATATACGTGCAAAATATAATAAATAAATTAACAATAATATCCACGTATGAGAAGTAAATGTTTCATTTGTAAAAAAAATCATATTCTAAACTTTAGTACATAAATAATGTGACGCCCCAAAACCGTACCCGATCGGGGTCCGGGATCGGAGTCATCACACCGGACATTTTACAGAAACAAGACATATTTTTTTTTTTTTAAACTTATATGAGATCAGACCGGACACCTACAGAACTTTAAACAGAGGGAGAGAAAGAGTTCTGGATTTGAGATCACACGGAAAAGCAGTAAAAGAGATTCTGGATAACAGTTACAAATGGAAACAGGAAACAGAAAAAAAAAACAAACATCGGCGGAAGACCTAGTATAAAAGAACTTCGGTGGATTAAATAAAACTTAATGCAATACCCTGAACATAAAAATTTACAGAGAGGGAAGGACTACGGTGAGTAACAGAACTATGCACAATTCGGAAATGAATAACAGAAGAGAAGGAATGGCGAAGAAAATAATCAAACAGAATGAACAGGAAGTAAACCAGAAATCATAAGCATAAAAGCAGGAAGCAACTGTGAAATATCTGGGCGGAAGACTAAACATTACGGGCAGTGGTGAATGAAATTTCCTAAAGACAGTGAAACAGACGGGTAGCGGGCAGCGGTTGATTCAGATACGACAAAATCGCTGACATCAGCCGGAAGAGAAGATGACGTCAACCGGAAGATACAAGCAGTAAACATAATCGGCAGAAGATGATGACGTCAACCGGTAGATGAAGACAATAAACGAGACCGGCAGAAGGTGATGACGTCAGCCGGAAGATGGATGACGTCAACCGGTAGATGAAGACAATAAACGAGACCGGCAGAAGGTGATGACGTCAGCCGGAAGATGGATGACGTCAACCGGTAGATGAAGGCAATAAACGAGACCGGCAGAAGGTGATGACGTCAGCCGGAAGATGGATGACGTCAACCGGTAGATGAAGGCAATAAGCGAGACCGGCAGAAGGTGATGACGTCAGCCGGAAGATGGATGACGTCAACCGGTAGATGAACACTTAAAACAGCAGTGAACGTGATCGGAAGATGCAGTTTTTGAGATAAAACTTGGCAAATTTTAACATAAAGACTTACAGGCAGGGAACATCTTAATAGGAGGCATGAGGGCTTTAGACCTTCAAACCCGATTTCAAAACAAAGTTTTTGAATCATACTCTACAAATGACAGGAGTTCAGTCAGACAAACTGCATGAATAGCTCAAAAATTCGAGACTATCCATGCATGACCTGAAAAGGGAGAACTCAAGCAGTTCCAGAATGTTTTCAAAACATTTAAAATATATGGATACAATCCGTCAAATACAGAGGTTTTGAATACATCAACAACAGAATATTTCAGGAGACAACTATCAATGGTCAAACAGAGATTTAAAACTCAAACACAAGAAACTATACATTACATATCAAGCAGGATTTCCTATAGAGTTTTAAACAAAACACAGGACTATACAGAGTTGTAAACACAACGCCAGAATTCCAGAAAAGGTTTTACAGACATAGACTTTACTTTAAATACTTAAACCTCGGGGCAGAATTTGTCTGGCTGCAGCAACCACCCCCAATGAGCTCAATTCCCCAACTACATCAGCTCGTCATTATGAGGCATAAGGTCCTCATCTGGAGTATCCGTACCTACAACAGGGAGTTCACCTATGAGCCTAGAGCTCAGTAAGAACATATCAGAAATAAATGCAGTGATGCATATGCTATGCATGAACGTTTCAAATACAGGAACATTACATTTCACTGGACAGGAAGGTATAAGTGGGAGGAGGAGCTGGCGCAACAGGGTGTACATGCCGCTTCAGGACATAACAGGAGTACTTGACAGGATGCCAGTCCTCATCCACACTTAACCGTACATTACATTACAGATTTTATCTTACTTACTTCAAAACCAGTGCTGAAAACATTTGCATGATTTTACAGGAAAACGTATATGCATGAATAAGTGCGATGCTTAAACTTAACATTCACAGATGGCAGAATGATACAACAGGAAGACAGGATATGATGGAGACATATTTAACTTAAAACATAACCTAAAACCTATCTACCCATACCATACCTAGTACCCTCCAAGTTGTAGGGCCTTAAGGGCCAACGTAAATGCATGAACTTACCTGTTTGCAGCAATGCAGTGTGCTCGACGCCCCTGGAAAGCTCGATCTGTAAATGGATGTACAGAATTCAAACACGCTACAAATGCTAACTAATATCTCGTAGGAAATGCAGCAAACACGTTCCTAACTGGGCGGATGACTGAATTGACTTTGACTGGGGCGGATGACTAAGGCATATAACTGGGCGGATGACTAAGGCATATAACTGGGCGGATGACTAAGGCATATAACTGGGCGGATGACTAAGGCATATAACTGGGCGGATGACTGAATTGACTTTGACTGGGGCGGATGACAGAATTGACTGGGGCGGATGACAGAATTGACTGGGGCGGATGACAGAATTGACTGGGGCGGATGACTGGGGGTGGATGACAGAATTGACTGGGGCGGATGACAGAATTGACTGGGGCGGATGACTAAGGCATATAACTGGGCGGATGACTAAGGCATATAACTGGGCGGATGACTGAATTGACTTTGACTGGGGCGGATGACTGAATTGACTTTGACTGGGGCGGATGACTAAGGCATATAACTGGGCGGATGACTAAGGCATATAACTGGGCGGATGACTAAGGCATATAACTGGGCGGATGACTAAGGCATATAACTGGGCGGATGAATAATTTAGGAATATCTACATGGCAAAATGCCGGGTGTTACAAATAACATCAAATGTGAAGATATGAATTATATTATACCATTATTTTTAATTATTATTATTTAGCAATTCCTCTTAACATAGATTAAGCTCACTATAGAGATGACAAACAAGCCTGTCGAGGCTAGCCGAGCTAGAAGTAGTTCAGTTCACTAAGCCTAACGAGTTAAACGAGTTGAGCTACGAGTTAAACGAGCCGAGTCGAGCCAGATCAACGAGCCTAACGTGTGACAGCCCGAAACCGGACCCGATCGGGATCCGAGAACCGAGCCGTCACTCCGGGACATTTACAGAAAACGGGGACAACTATATTTTTTTTTTCGACTTTTTAAAACTCACGGACATTTAAAAAGGATGACATAAAATAAAATAAAAGTGAAATAATAAACATAAACTGTAATCATAAAGGCCTATAACTGGGCGGATGACTGGGGCGGATGACTGGGGGTGGATGACAGAATTGACTGGGGCGGATGACTGGGGCGGATGACTGGGGGTGGATGACGAATTGACTTTGACTGGGGCGGATGACTGGGGCGGATGACTGAATTGACTTTGACTGGGGCGGATGACTGGGGCGGATGACTAAGGCATATAACTGGGCGGATGACTGAATTGACTTTGACTGGGGCGGATGACAGAATTGACTGGGGCGGATGACTAAGGCATATAACTGGGCGGATGACTAAGGCCTATAACTGGGCGGATGACTGAATTGACTTTGACTGGGGCGGATGACTGGGGCGGATGACTGGGGCGGATGACTAAGGCCTATAACTGGGCGGATGACTAAGGCATATAACTGGGCGGATGACTAAGGCCTATAACTGGGCGGATGACTAAGGCCTATAACTGGGCGGATGACTGAATTGACTTTGACTGGGGCGGATGCCTCCGGCCCTCCGGGCAGAAACATAAGAACCGAAGCATGAAACTTCAAATTTTACTAAACAAAATTTACTAAAAACCCGATTCAAAACATAGTTTTAAAAAAACATACTTGACAACATGACAGAGATTCGAGAAAACAAACTGCATGGATAGCTCTAAAACTCGAGACAATCCATGCACACACTAACAGAGAAAACTCAAGGCAGTTCCAGAATATTTCAAAATATACATTCAACTGTCAAACAGGAGTTTTAAAAAAAAACATCAACACAGATTTTATACCTCGTTTTGAAGATCCCAAAAGTTTTACAGAACTTGACATACACTTCAAACGTTTTAAAACCCCAAAACAACTTGTACAAAACTTGACATAACTTTACATAAAACACATTCTCACAGGAATGACATTTGTCTGACTGCAGCAACCATCCCGTGAGCTCCTCTCGCCAACTACATCAACTCATCAGTTTGAGGCTCAAGCTCCTCATCTGGAGGATCCGTACCTACAATAGGGAGTTCAACTATGAGCCTAGAGCTCAGTAAGATCATACGATGCAAAGTGATCAACGTGCTATGCATGAATATTTTCAAATACATGAACATTACATTACATTACATTACATTACATTTCACTGGACAGGAAGGTATAAGTGGGAAGAAGAGCTGGTGCAACAGGAGTACATGCCACAACAGGACATAACAAGAGTACATGACAGGATCCCAGTCCTCATCCACACTTAACCATACATTTCATTACAGGTTTTATCTTACTTAACTTCAAACAGTGTACAGAAAACATTTTCATGACTTTCAGAGAAAACGTGTATGCATGAACATTCATAGACAGGCAACAGAATAATAAGCAGAATAAGCAGAATATAAAACAGAATACACTTAACCTAAAACATAACCTATGATTTAGCTACCCAACAGAAATCTCGACAACATAAACATAGTACCTCCGTATTGTAGGGCCTTAAGGGCCAAACCTATACGTATGAACTTACCTGTTGTCCGAAATGCAGCAAGCTATGCTCGCACAACAACGTTGGTTCGCGAACCTATAGCATGCATAAACGGACATTAACCCTAAACATCACGAAACTAGCAAATGAATAAACAAAAAAATCGTTTTCTATCTAAGATGATTACCTTAGACCGAAAAGCAGGAGGAAAATCAGAGAAGGAAGAAACTCCTTGCGTTGGTTTTCTTCAACCGAAAGAGAGAAGCAGAGAGGAAAATGAGAGAGAGCAGAGAGGGAAATGTCTCACGTAGGAGGAAGAGAAGGAAATGGGATACATGGCTTGTCTTCTTCCACAAGTTTGCCAAGTGTCAATCATCCATTTGATTTCTCCCACCAACCTTAATTTTTTCCTAATTTGCCCTTCCATTGGTTTTTAACTAAAACATTATTTAGTTAATTGATTCGGTCTCACGAATCACCCTCATTCGATTAAACACGTCGAAAATTTTATTAAAAACAATCATTGCATTAATATCGGAGAAATTCCGCTTACATATTCGGGGAATTATTACATAGGTAAAATGCCGGGTGTTACATAACGAGCCTTAACGAGCCTAACGAGCCTTAACGAGCCGAGCCTAACGAGCGTATATAATATAAGTTTTTTAAAAATTTTATTTAAAATTATAATGAGTATTAATAATTATATATCAACGATATTTACTCATTCAATTTAAAAATTAGTTATGTTAAAGTATATAAATTTAAATGTATTAATAAAAAAATTAGTTGAGACTATTTAATAAAAAATATCACATAAATATTATTAAAAATATTTTGACATATAAAAAAATTAGAATTTGAAAAAATTACAAATTAAAAAAAAATTACAAATTTGAAAAAAAATTTGTATTTTGGATTTTTCTTTTGATGAATATTTTTCTTTTGGATTTTATTGACATGAATTTGATCTAAGTTTTTAATCTTGGTTAGGAGAGAAAGTACTTGTTATATGATTTATTGAGATCTATGCAAGTTTGCTTACTTTTTAATTGAATAATCTATCATGATGTTTGTTGTTTAATTCAAATTGTGTCGACGAGCAAATTTGATTTTACATCTTTCTGTTGTATCCAGAGATAGATAGGAATTTTGAAATGCATAATTGATTAAATAAATTAAATTGTTACAAAATAGTTGACATTAATTTATTTGACATCGAGAATATGATTATAAAGAAATTCGGATTAAGTTTTGTCTTTTTAAAAATCGAAAGAAATTCTAAGACGAATTTAACTAGACAATTCGAGAGAACTCTAGAAAATATTAGTTCAAGCTGTTCAGTGAAAATTGTTGTAGTTTTCTGTAGCATTAGGAGTAAATTTTATGTAACGAGAAAATCGATCCTAACCAAGGTTTTCATTATCGTAATCTTCTCAAATTATTTCTTCTTATTTATATCTGAGTAACCTTAAATTTTATATTATTCTGCCGCTCACACCATTTTTTTTTTATATTTCATCTTTATTTTATATAATTTTATAGTAATTAAATTTAGTTAAAATTATCCTCATGAGATCGACTTTTACTTACTTTTTATTACTTTGTTAGCGACACGTGCATTTGCGTTAGGTGTAGAAAATCACTAACAAATTTTTGGCACCGTTGCCGAGGATATTTCTTGATTATTTTATTTTGCTATAATTTTTTTCACGTTTTATTTATTGTTCTTCAAGTACCATTTGCTTGATGCCTGACAAAGACAATCAGGATCTTGTTCCACACGATTCAGAGATTGAATGGACATTTCGAGCAAGAAGGAGACAACAACATCAATCTTATATTGAAGAAGACATTATAGCCAACCAGGAAGAAAAAAGAAATATTCCTGATCGTATTATTGATGATCGAGATCGGCCTATTCAGGATTTCGCCATTCCCATGCTTGATGATCTGAATCGCGGTATTGTGAGACCAGATTTATATACTATTCGATTTGAGTTAAAACCAATCATGTTTTAGATGCTTCAAATAGTTGGGCAGTCTAGTGGATTGGTATCGGATAACCCTCATCGTCATCTCAAGGTTTTTGGAGAAGTGAGCGATCATTCAATTTTCCTAGAGTTTCAGCTGACGCATTAATGCTCAAAATTTTCCCATATTCCTTAAGAGACAGAGCACGATATTAGTTAAACGGTATTCTATCAAATACTATCACTACATGAGGAGATTTAGCCAAAAAATTCATCATGAAATATCATCCACCAATGAGGAATGCCAAAATGAGGAATGAAATCACAAGTTTTCAACAGAGTGATGGTGAATCACTTTACGAGGCTTGTGACAGATTCAAGAAATTATTAAGATAGTGCCCTAATCATGGAATACCACATTGGATTCAGCTGGAGACATTTTATAATGGATTTAATGGCGACACTAGATCAATCATCGATGCTGCAGCAAACATAACTCTTTTATCAAAATCTTTCAATGAAGCTTATGATTTGTTAGAAAGAATGACAGTGAATAGTTACCAATGGCCTTCAGAAAGAGTTTACTCTACAAAGCGTGCATATGGAGTTTATGATTTGGATGAAGTTTCTGCCTTGAATGCGAAAATTGTCATGCTAGAAAACACTATCAAATTGATGAACAAGTCATCAAAGCCAACGATGAGAGAAGTATCATGTATTTTCTATGGAGAACACCATGATGACAATTTATGTCTTACTAACCCAGAATCTGCAAATTATGTAGGATACAACAGGAACAACAATCCCTACTTCCAATCATATAATCTTGGTTGGAAACAACATCCAAACTTTCAGTGAAATTCCCAGCAGCAGAATGCTAAAGAACCAAGCAAATCTACAGAAAACTACTCTCAAAGATTCTCGCAAACAACTCATAGTTTGATGCCTCAAGAGAAATCAAAAGGTTTTGTGAGAGAATACGCCTCCAAAATAGACATAATTCTGCAGAATTTGGCTGCGTCCATCAAAAATATCAAAACTCAAATGGGACAGTTAGCTCAATCCATTAACACAAGGAGTGCGGGGCAATTACCGAGTGATACAAAGGTGCCGCAAAGACCAGGAAAGGAGCATTGCAAGGCCATTGTATTGAGGAATGGAAGGGAACTTGAAATTCTAGAAAAACAACATAGGGTAGAAAATTTAAAGAAACAAGATGAGTTGATTGAACAAGAGGATTTAGATGAATCAGAAAAATGTAACCTAGTGACTGATGCTGTAGCTACACCGCAGCAACAACAAGGAGAATTAAAAATTCAGAGGCCACCACTACCATTCCCCCAAAGATTGTAGAAACATAATCAGGACAAGCAGTTTAAAAGATTCCTTGATGTTCTTAAGCAATTCCACATTAATGTGCCCTTGGTGGAAGCACTTGAACAAATGCCCAACTATGCAAAGTTTATGAAGGATATTTTGTCCAAGAAAAGAAGGCTGAGAGAATTTGAAATGGTAGCCATGACTGAATAAACAAGTTATATCTTACAAAATAAGATTCCATCTAAATTAAAAGATCCATGTAGCTTCACCATTCCATGCACGATCGGCAACAATTATTTTGGGAAAGCTTTGTGTGATTTAGGAGCAAGCATTAATTTAATGCCCATGTCCATCTTCAAGAAACTGGGAATAGAAGAAGCTCGACCTACTACGGTTACTCTGCAACTCGCTGATCGCTCATTGACTCATCCTCAAGGGAAGATAGAAGACGTACTCGTAAAGATAGATACATTTATTTTTCCAACAGACTTCATTATTTTTTATTACGAAGCAGACCGTGAAGTGCCAATCATATCGAGAAGACCCTTCTTAGCCACGGGAAGAACGTTAATCAATGTTCAAAAAAGAGAACTCACCATAAGGGTGAATGATCAACAAGTTACCTTCAACGTTTTAAAAGCCATGAAGTGTCCTTATGGCAAAGAAGACTGTTTTAGTATATCAGAAATAACGAAAACGGAAGAAACAGAGCAGATTTCTCGGGCTACAGAAAATAGTTTGAAGCATTAGTGAGAACGGAAGATAAACTAGAATTTCTTAAGCCATCCATTGAAGATGCGCTAGCACTGAAGCTTAAACAACTGCCTTCTCACCTCAAATATGCATTTTTAGAACTCAAGGAGACCCTTCCTGTTATTATGTTGGCTACTTTGACAACTATGCAAGAGGAAAAATTACTCCAAATATTGAGAACTTACAAACAAGCTTTGACATGGACAGTTAGAGACATTAAGGGGATTAGTCCTAGTATTTGTAAGCACAAGATACTCCTAGAAGATGGATACAATGCATCTATAGAGCAACAGAGAAGATTGAATCCAATGTTGAAAAAAATTGTGAAGAAGGAAATTCTTTAATGATTGGATGCTGGAATTATTTTCTCAATTTCAGATAGCTCCTGGATTAGCCCAGTTCAATGTGTTCCAAAGAAAGGTGGGACAACAGTTATATCCAATGAAAAGAATGAGTTGATTCCAACGAAGACAGTAACGGGATGGAGAATTTGCATGGATTACCGAAAATTAAACAAGGCCACATGTAAAGATCATTTCCCGCTACCGTTTATTGATCAGATGCTAGACAGGTTGACTGGTAAATTTTTTTATTGTTTTCTTGATGGGTATTCAGGCTATAATCAAATCACGATTGCTCATAAAGATCAAGAGAAAACTATGTTTACATGTCCTTATGGAACTTTCGTATTTCGGAGAATGCCTTTTGGGTTGTGCAACGCTCCAGCAACTTTCCAACATTGCATGATGGTCATATTTTGAGACATGGTCAAAGAATGTTTGGAGATTTTCAAGGATGATTTCTCTATTGTTAGAGAGTCTTTCGAAACATGTTTGAAAAATTTGGGGCAAGTTTTGAAAAGATGCAAGGAGATGAACTTGGTGCTAAATTGAGAGAAATGTCATCTTATGGTTCCCGAAGGGATAGTATTGGGGCATCAAGTCTCAGAAAATGGTTTGGAAGTGGATAAAGCAAAAGTAGAAATCATTAAAAATTTACCTCCACCAAATACCGTGAAGGGGATTCAAAGTTTTTTGGGCCATGTAGGATTTTATCGTCGTTTCATCAAGGACTTCTAAAAAATCTCTAAACCCTTATGCAGGTTGTTGGAACAGAGTACTTCATTCAACATTGACAAAGATTGTCTGGAGGCTTTTGATGTGTTGAAGCAGAAATTAGTAACTGCGCCTATGATTGCAGCACCCTACTGGTCCATGCCATTTATTCTGATGTGCAATGTCAACAATTATGTTGTGGGAGTAGTGTTGGGACAGAAGAGAGATAAAATATTCCATTCCATTTTCTATGCCAGCAAAACTCTCAATGATGCTCAGAAAAACTACACAACTACAGAGAAAGAGTTACTCGCATTAGTATTTACTTTCGATAAATTCATAGCATATTTGATAGGAACTAAGGTGATTGTGTACACTGATCATGCAGCCATCAAGTATCTGGTTACGAAAAAGGATGCTAAACCAAGACTAATTGGTTGGGTACTACTTTTTCAAGAATTTGATTTGGAAATCCACGATAGGAAAGACTGCGAGAACCAGGTTGCACATTATTTATCTTGTTTGGAAAATATGAGTGAACAGCAACATGGAGAAAGCATAAAAGAAACATTTCCAGATGAATAGATGATAAAAATGGATGTATCTTCAGTGTCATGGTATGCAGATTTTGTCAACTACATTGTAAGTGATATCATTCCTCTTGACATGCAATATCAGAAAAGAAAAAAGTTTTTGAAAGATGTGAAATAATATTTTTGGGATGAACCTTTCTTCTTTAAACAATGCATTGACCAACTATTGAGGAGATGCGTTTTGGAGGAAGAAATGGATTCATTGCTACAACAATGCCATGCAGCACCATACGAAGGTCATTATGGAGGTATGCGTACGTCTGCAAAAATTCTGCAATTAGGTTTGTACTGGCCCACTCTTTTTAAGGATGCTAATACTTTTGTGAAGGGTTGTGACAGGTGCCAAAGGTTAGGAAATATTACTCGGAAACATGAGCTACCATTTAATAATATTATGGAGATCGAAATATTTGATGTACGAGGGATTGATTTCATGGGACCATTTCCAACATCTTTTGGTAATTAGTACATCCTTTTGACTGTAGAATATGTTTCAAAGTGGGTAGAAGCAGTAAAGTTGCCAAGCAATGAAGGAAAATGTGTTCTAAAATTTCTACAAAAAAATATCTTCACAAGATTTGGAATACCTAGAGCAATTATTAGCGACGGAGAATCTCACTTTTGTAATAGATCTTTCAATAGATTATTAAGCAAGTATGTAGTTAGGCATAAGGTGACCACAGTATATCACCCACAGAGTAATGGCCAAGCGGAGGTTTCTAACAGAGAGATAAAAAAAATTCTAGAAAAAGCGATGAATCTCAATAGGAAGGATTAGTCTCAAAAAATGGATGATGCGTTGTGGGCGTACAAAACAACTTATAAAACTCCCCCGGACACTACTCCATACAATTTGATTTATAGAAAGGCCTGCCACCTACTTGTGGAACTTGAACATGAAGCTTACTGGGCAATTAAGGCATTAAATTTGGATTTACAGTGGGCATGAAGAAATCAATATTTACAGCTGCAAGAATTAGAAGAACTGAGGATGGGTGCTTATGAGAATGCTAGAATTTACAAAGAAAAAATAAAGAGATGACATGACAAAAAGATATAGCAGCGAGTTTTTGAAAAAGGACAGACAATTTTACTTTTTAATTTGAGATTGAAGCTGTTTCCAGAAAAGTTAAAATCTCAGTGGTCTGGCTCCTTTGAAGTGATAGAAGTTTATCCATATGGCACTTTGGAATTACGAGATGAAAAAAGCGGTCAGAATTTTAAAGTCAATGGCCAGAGAGTGAAGCATTATCTTGGAGAAAAATTGACAGAAATTACATCAATTCCTCTACAAGATAGAAAAGCAACATGAAGCATGAGAAAATCAGATTAAAGACTTAAAAAATCAAGCGTTTATTGGGAGGCAACCCAATTTCTGATATTCTTTTGTTCCTTTAGCTTTTACTAAAAATAAAGGTAATTATCAATTTGAACCTTGTACTATACACTATTTTTCAATTCGCCCTCTGTACTAAAAAAATTGACAAATCGAACCCTGTACTTTGATTCTGTTATCAGTTTTGACTTTCTATCAACAATTTCATTAAACCCTCATTTAAAAAATTACCAAACGATCTTGGATTCAGTTGAAATTTTACCACATGTTCACTACTTAAAGGAAGATAATCTGAAAATTTTTGTTATTTTTTAACACATGTATGATTTATTGTAATTTTATTTTAGTATTTTATTAAAATATTATAATAAATCATACAAATTTTAGAAAATCACGAAATATTTTCTATCATCTACCCATGATAAGTGAAAAATGTAGAAAAGTTTTCAAATAAATCAAATATCGTTTGATAGTTTTTTAAAAATTAATTTATAAAGTAAAGAAGAAACTGAGATTAATTTAAAAAAATACCAAACGATATTTGATTTATTTTAAAACTTTTCTACATGTTTAAACTATCATGGATAGATAATAGAAAACGTTTCGTGATTTTCTAAAATTTGTATGATTTATTATAATATTTTTATAAAATATTAAATAAAATTACAATAAATCGTATATGTGTTAAAAAATAACGAAAATTTCCAGATTATTTTCTCATTAAGTAGTAAACATGTGGTAAAAATTTCAACTGAATCCAATATCGTTTGATATATTTTTAAAAGAAGGTTTAATGAAATTATTGATAGAAGGTCAAAACTGATAACAGAATCAAAATACAGGATTCAGTTTGCTAGTTTTTTTAGTACAGGGGCGAATTGAAAAAAAGTGTATAGTACAGGGTTCAAATCGATAATTACCCTGAGAGTGAAATATTATCTTGGAGAAAAATTGACAGAAATTACATCAATTCCTCTAGAAGACAGAAAAGCAACATGAAGCATGAGAAAATCAGACTGAAGACTTAAAAAATCAAGCGCTTATTGGGAGGCAACCCAATTTCTGATATTCTTTTGTTCCTTTAGCTTTTACTAAAAATAATGTTGATGCTACAATGTTTGCTGTAGTATCACAAATAAAAAAAAAAAGAATAAAGAGTGGAATAAATAGAATTAAATAATTAGATTTATTAATCTAATTATTTAATTTTAATTGACCGCCTTCCCAAAAATTTCATTCTTCTTCAAATTTTATTTTTCCCGATTCGCACTTCCCTCTTTTTTATCTCTAGAACTGTTGTAGCAAATTTTTTAAAACCTCACACCACACGAAATTTTTCATCTCCTTGCAGGACATAAGATACAAACATGAAGTCCAAGAGCTCTAGAAAGAAAGTTGCTAAGGATTTGCATCAGCCGAAATTCATCTCCGAAGTAGCAAAACTCCGATATGAGGAAGGGATGAAGCAGAAAACCTTTGTAGTGGAAAAATGGTCTGTGATTTCTGATGGCAATTATACTGGGTACCCGACCTATGTCTCTTCGATTATTCAAGAGCGCAACTGGACGAGGTTTTGTGTTCTTCCAGAAGAGGTAATAACGAATCTGGTTTGTGAATTCTATGCCAATTTTGAGGGCGAGCTACCCCAAATGGTAAGGGTTAGAAAACGAAAAGTAAAGATTTCACCTGCAGCTATAAACTCTTTCTACAATTTGGAAGAGGTGGAGGATGAATTTTATATGCACGCGGACAATCAATCACCACCGTACCTGAAGGCTGTGCTGAAAGAAATTGTTGAACCTGACATTGAATGAGTTATTTCTGAAACAGGATCTTTCTCACTCCCTCGAATTGAGCTACTATCGAAGGTAAGAGTATGATATCATTTTATTAAAAGTCGCTTATTACCTTCATCTCACAGACAACATGTGACTAAGGATAGAGCTATTTTACTTACTGCATTCTAACTGGAAAACGCATTAACATTGGGATGATTATCTATAGAAACTTATGTGCTAATGCGTTGAGACCAAAGAGACAATTTCTCTTTCCTTCTCTCATAACAGGATTATATGATCACGCTTGAGTAATTTATGAAGAAAAAGAGGAGAAACTTGCACCCGCATCGGGTATTACTCCTGTGGCAGTAAAAAGAATAACGCTGAGCAAATATGGGGAAGAAGAAGCAGATGAGGATGAGAAACCAAGAAAGAGAAATTCACATGATCCAAATGCTGCAAGTAGAGCTACAACATCGGCAGAGAGTGTGACAGCCCCAGACCCGATCGGGGTTCGAGAGCCGTCACTCCGTACATTTAACAGAGAACGAGACATATATATTTTTTTTGAACAAACAAACTGAATCTTTTAAAACGAACCCTTAAAACTTTACAGAGAAAGAAAACCTTATCTGAATTTAAAAGCAAAATGGGAAACAGTTAAACCGGATTACAGAATAAATGGCAGAAGGAAATGCAGGAAGGCTGGAAGCAGGGGGGAATGAAAATAGTTTTGGAATTCTCAATAAGACTTGACTTCGACTTAAACAGGGTTCTGGCAGACAATGAGAGGATTAGAACACCAGAATTTGAACGATGAAAATAAACAGACAGAGATGAACGACTTGACATGCAGTGAAAAACCTAATAAAAATGGAAAACAAAACTGGAAGTTATACTGGAAGAAAGGCTACAGTGAATGACGGGGTCGGGGGATGTAGGGCAAAAGAAGTAAATAAACTGGGAGGAAGACGTAGGCAGTAGACGAAGCAGAAAATGTAAGTAAACTGGACGGGCGATATAGACTAGCTGTATGTGAATAAGACAAAATAGATGACGTCAGACAGAAGATGAAATTTTAAAGGCAGCGGTGGATGCGAATAAGACAAAACATATGACGTCAGGCGGAAGATGTAATTTTAAAGGCAGCGGTGTATGCGAATGAGACAAAACAGATGACGTGTGACGGCCCAGAACCGGGCCCGATCGGGGTCCGGGATCGGAGCCATCACTCCGGGACAGTTAACAGAAAACAGAGACTATATTTTTTTTTTCTAAACAGAACAGACCGAGCTTACAAATCGAACTCTTAAAACTTTACAGAAAACTTTACACAGTGATATCCTTCTCTGGAATTTAGATAAGAAAGGCAGGATGAGCAGAGGTAAACAACAGAGAGAGACGGGACAAAAGGGATATAAAACATAAACTGAAAAAAAATAATAATCTGGAGGGCATACAGAAAAAATGGATGACAGAAGAAAAGCAGGAAGAAATGAAAACAGAAGTAAATAAATAAACAGAATAAACAGGAAATAAAAACATAAGCATAAGGCTGGCGGAGGACTTAGTTTAAAAGGGCATCGGTAGATTCAGATAAGGCAAAAGATGTATTTAAAACGGGGTGGAAAGAATAATTAAACTGGGCGGAAGACTGGTGGAAGATGTGAGCTGACGTCAGTCGGAAGATGCATTTGCAAAGACAGAAGTAGGGATGACGTCAGTCGGTAGATGCGACTTTTAAAACAGACGGAATTGCACTACTCACCGGTGGATTGTATAAGACAAAATAGATGATGTCATCGGAAGATGCGATGACATCATCGGCAGATAAAGGCAGTAAGCGTAATCGGAATTTGTGATGACATCATCGGAAGATGTGATGACGTCATCTGAAGATAAAGTTAAACTGAGAGACAGATGAAACCGGCAGAAGTAACTAAGACTGATGAAATCAACTGTTCACCGGTGGATGAGATAAGACAAAATGTGAACAGTGACTATCGGTGGATGCATTAAACGTGATCGGAAGATGCAGTTTTAAAAGGGGCAGAATTTGACAACTTTTGACAGAAAAACATATAGACAGAGAGCTTAAAGAACAGAAAACATAAAAGTCTCAGATTCTCAAACCAATTCAAAACATGGTTCTCGAGTACAACAAAAGGCATACAGGTTTCAGACCTTCATTACAAATGACAGATTTCAAGAAAACAAACTGCATGGATAGCTCTAAAATTCGAGACCATCCATGCATGACCTGAAAAGGGAGAACTCAAGCAGTTCTAGAATGTTTTCAAGACATTTAACAGGAAACAACTAACAACTGTCAACAGAGATTTAAAACTCGATCATCAGAACTTATACATTATATATATGTCCAACAGAATTTCCTACAGAGTTTTTAAAACAAAACACAGGACCTCAACAGAGTTTTAAAACAAACACACCAGAATTTCAGAAGAGTTTACAGATATGAACATTACTTAAAAGACTAAGACTTAAACCTCGGGACAGAAAATTGTGTCTGACTGCAGCAACCACCCCCGAGAGCTCGAGCCACCAGCCACCTATTCATCAGATTGAGGCACAAAGTCCTCACGTTCGGGTTCAGTACCTACATCAGGGAGTTCACCTATGAGTCTAAAACTCAGTAAGAACATATAGATATGCAGTGATGCAAAATGCTATGCATGCGGTTTTCAGAAATACAGTGACAGTACAGAACATTACATTTCAGTGGCCGAGGGGTATAAGTGGGGCTTATAGGGGAGCAAGCGACAGTAAGGTGCACTATTAGGCACATTCAGTAGTTTTCAGATTCCCAGGGAGGGATAAAATCAGAGGGTCCTTGGCAAGGACAATTTTTCAGAATCCCAGGGAGGGATAAAACCAGAGGGCCAGTGCCCGTCCCACACTTAACCGGTACATTTCAGTCAGATTTTATCTTATTTAGTTTCAAACAGTGTACAGAAAATATTTGCATGTTTTTCAGAGAAAACGTGTATGCATGAACAGTGCTTGAACTTAAACAGGCAGAGAGCAGATGACAGAAATAACAAAACATACGGTGAAACAGAACATAGACAACTCAGAACATAACTATAACCTTTCTACCCGAAACAACCCGACAGAACAGAAAACCTAGTACCTCCGAGATGTAGGGCCTTAAGGGCCAACCTACGGATATGAACTTACCTGTTGCTGTAGAGTTGATAGTCCTGGACGTCTCGGAAATGCTCAAACCTGTACATGCACGTTCAGAAAATAAACAAGCTGCAAATGCTAACAAATAAGTTAGAAGAATTTCTTCCAAATTCATTCAAACTCTTAGAAAACAAACCGGTGTGTTTTCATCCAAGAACAGTGAGTTTTTCTCCAAATACCATAACCCTAAACTTTAGTAAAAACTCACATTAAACTTGTCCAAACTTGTTAGCAATAAAAGAGGCTTACCTTAGCGGAGAAACAGAAAGGAACCGAGGAGGTCGAAGTAGCTTCGACGGTTGTTTTGTCGACTGGAAGAGAGAATGTCGAGAAGAGAAATGGAGAGAGAGCAGAGCGGAGAAGTGAAGAGGGTTTCACGCAGGAGGGAGAACTTAGCTTCTTCACCAAGTCGCCAGATGTCACTCAACCATTGGCTATCTCCCACCAATCTTAATTTCTCCCCAATTTACCCTTCCATGCATTTTAAACTTAGTGTTTAGTTTAGTTACACATTAGTTCGGTTCTCTCCTCACTAAATGCTCCAACATTTTACAATAAAATAATTTCTGTATTTATGGCAATTTAAATCCATACAACAATTCAACAGATTATTACATGACAAAAATGCCGGGTGTTACATGACGTCAGGCGGAAGATGAAATTTTAAAGGCAGCGGTGGATGCAGGCAGAAATGCACTGTTCACCGGTGGATGTGAACTACAGACAGAATTGAGTTCACCGGTGGATGTGAACTACAGACAGAATTGAGTTCACCGATGGATGTGAACTACAAGAGAGAACAGTACACAGCGACAGATGTGAATAAGACAAAAGTGAACAGTGACAGCAGTGGATGTAGAGTTTAAAGATAAAGTTGACAACTTTTAACAGAATTACATAAAACAGAAGTCGTGAAAATAGAAAGTATAAAAGCTTCAAACTTCAGAAACGATTCAAAAATATGATTTTGGACATATCAGGAAAACACGACAGAAATTTAAGGAAACAGATTGCATGGATGACTCTAAAATCAGAGATAATCCATGCACACCCTAAAAGAGAAAATATCCCAAACAATTCAAGAATACTTCAGAACAGAAAACTCAACTGTCAAATACAGAGGTTTTAAACTTAAACATCAGAACCTATACATTATCCAAACTTCCAACAGAATCCCAACAGAGTTTTAAAACAAAACCAGTAGAATCCCAGTAGGGTTTACAGACATAAACTTTATAAAAAAAAAAACTTAAGCCTCGGGATAGAAATATGTCTGGCTGCAGCAACCAACCGATGAGCTTCTCCGCCAACTACATCAAATCATCATCTTGAGGCACAAAGTCCTCATTTACGGGTTCAGTACCTCAATCAGGGAGTTCACCTATGAATCTAAAACTCAGTAAGAACATATAAAAATAAATGCAATGATGCATATGCTATGCATGAACTTTTCAGAAATACAGTGACATTTCAGAACATTACGTTTCACTGGCAGAGGGGTATAAGTGAAGGTTATAGGGGAACTGACAAGTGCACGACAGGCACATAACAGATTTACAGAACAGAAACAGAACAGAACAGAAACAGTAGGTCAGTTCCCGTCCCGCACTTAACCAATACATTACAGTCAGACTTTATCTTTCTTAACTTCAAACTGTGTACAGAAAATAGTTTTACATGAACTTTCGGGAAAATCGTGTATGCATGGACATTCACAGTGCTTAAGATTAAAACAACAGACAACAGAAACAACACAACAGAACCTAAAGAGAAAAACAGACAACTCAGAATATAATTCCAACTTATCTACCCGAAACCTCATGACAGAAGTAAAATCCTAAAGTCTCCGTGATGTAGGGCCTTAAGGGCCAGCCTACAGATATGAACTTACCTGTTATCCGAAAAGCAGCAAGTCTTGCTCGTGAAACCACGGTGATGCACGAACCTATGACGTGCATGAAAAGGGAAATTAACAAGCTACAAATGCTAACTAATAACTTAGTGAAATATGCTTCAAGCTGCATTCAAAAACTTTTAGAAAAAAAACCAACATGTTTTCATACAGTAACAAAGAGTTTTCTCCAAAACATCATAACCCTACTTCAGCAAAACTCTCATTTTAACTCGTCAAAACTCATTAACTTTAACAGATGATTACCTTTACTAGAGAAAACAGGAGAATTGAAGTCTTTTGGAAATGTTGCAGTCGCTGGGAGGAGAGAAAACAGAGAGCAGTGGAATGAAGTAGATGAGAAATGAGGGTTTCATGTAGGAGGAAAGAGAAGAAGAACATGGCTTCTTCAACAAGTTGCCAAGAGTCAAGCACTCATTAGTTCCCTCTCACCTACCTTAATTGTTTTCCTAATTTGCCCTTCCATTGGTTTTCAACTAATTTGTTAATTAGTTAATCAATTCGGTTTTTCCATTAAACACTCCGATAAACTCATTAAAACATTCATTGTATTAATGTAATCATTTATCTTGCTAAACGAATTTCAGGAATATTTACATGGTAAAAATGCCGGGTGTTACAGAGAGCACCGTCTATCAACAACAAATTATGGAAGGCTTGCGACTTTTAGATGAAAAACTGGCAAAGCAACAGGAAACTCTGCTCATGATGGAATAAAGAATGTGCCAACAAGAGGTCCAACAATATAGCATTGATACAAGGCTTCGAGGAATGAAATGAAAAAGTAGGGTATTCTGGCACTACAGCAAACTCTGAGACAAAGCATTAGCTGAGAGCTTGACAAGATCATTCCACGAGCCACAACCAACCTTCCCTCATTTTTCAACAATGCTGCTCAATGACTCAGAATCCGAGCCAGAAAAAGAAGAATAAAAGTCCAAGGAAGTACTTGCCTCTTAATTTTGTTTACATATTGTTTTGTTTGGCAGTGAGGACACTGCCAATTTTATATTTAGGGGTAAGGTCTTAGCATGGGGTAAGAGGAAAGTGAGCTGAATTGTGTAAAACGAGCTTAAAAAAAATATATTCCTAACTTCGTAATTTTGTTAAAGAATTTTATTATCATACATTAATAACAATTTAACTATGAATTATTCCCTTTAGTATAATTTTTCCTCATAAAACACAAACTCATTTTTAGTTTGTTTAGGGATATTATCCCAATTAGATTTCATCGTTATATATTTAGATGAAAATGATTTAATGCTCACCGAAGAAAACTAAAAATAAAAGATTTCTTCTAAAAAAAACAAACAAACAAAAATATAATAACATAATAAATAATAAGCTTGAGGGTTATAAAAAATAATAATAATAGAAAAATAGAATAATTACAATTTCCTAATCCACTTTCAATCTCGAGTGAGCCCTTTGGATACTCGATGGGTAGAATTTAAATAGAGGAACTTTGGGAGAAACTCCGTTGTAATATTATTGACTATATTCCTCTATAATACTATACGAGTATGTATATTTAGGTGACACTACAGAGTAACCAGAGGCTTTTATGATCAATGTTGACAATCGCGTAAAAAGGTAGTATGACTTATAAGAGAAAGTCAATATAAAAAATTTATATCCCCTTACTTATTAAAAAAAAAAAGTTTGAAATCTAATTAACTTAGGAAAAACATTGAAGAGTTAGCAATCTATAATATTAACTGTGAAGTTTAGTTTTGATGATTGAACTTAACAACTTGAAGAAGAGTTTGAGTGCACACATACTTTGGAAAATTATTTTATTGGAAAATAACTCTATGTTAATTGATTTTAATTGTGCTAGTGGAATTTTTCATAAGATTACAAGTTTCGAAGTATCCTGGAAATTGCATGAAATTTATTAATTATCTTAAGAATTCTTTAATATTGATTTTATTTTGCATCACTCGAGGACGAGTAATGTTTCAAGTTTGGGGGTATTGATAACTATAAAAATATAGTTATTTTATACTATTATTATTTAATAAAACTAATGTGATTTGCGTGAATATGAAAGGAAATTGGTCGAAATTATAGAACTTGTTGTAGGTTGCTATAGCATTGAAAGATTTTAAGAATTTTATGTTTATTTAAAAAAAAAAAGATTATTAGCACTAATTTGAATTTTATTGTTATCATGTTTGGCCACAGATTTACTAGCAAGAAAGTGAAAAAAGGAAGATTTGATTTTTATTTGAATGACTAAAAGAGAAGAACCAAATGTAAAGAAAAATCTCTAGAATCAAGGAGAGAGAAGAAATTGAAGGAGAAATCCCTAGAATCAAGAAGAAAAAAAGATATTTTCCCTCAAGATGAGATCTCCTAGCGAGGATCTCTCTAGAGGAGAATAGAGGGATTTGTCGGGGGAATGAGGGGAGACACAGAGAGACCACCAGGAAAGGAAGAAGGAGATTAGCGTGGCAATTGGAAGATCAATCATTCTTCTTCTTATACTCTTGAGATTTTTCTTTTGATGAATATTTTTCTTTTAGATTTTATTGACATGAATTTAAGCCAAGTTTTTAATGTTGGTTAGGAGAGAAAGTACTTTTTACATGATTTATTGAGATCTATGCAAGTTTGTTTATTTTTTCATTGAATAATCTATCATGATGTTTGTTATTTAATTCGAATTGTGTCGACGGACAAATTTGTTGTTACATGTTTTTGTTGTACCAAGAGGTAGATAGGAATTTTGAGATGCATAATTGATTAAATAAATTAAATTGTTCCAAAATAGTTTACATTAGTTTATTTGGCATTGAAAATAAGATTCTAAAGAAATTCAGATTAAATTTTGTCTTTTCAAAAATCGAAAGAAATTCTAAGACGAATTTAATTAGACAATTTGAGAGAACCCTAGAAAATATTAGTTATCGCTGTTAAGTGGAAAATGCTGTAGCTTTCTGTAGCATTATGAGTAAATTGTATGTAACGAGGAAATCGATCCTAACTAAAACTTTCAGTATCGTGATCTTCTCAAATTATTTCAATCTATTTGTTATTCATATTTGAGTAACCTTAAATTTTATATTATTCGGTCGTTCATGCCATTTTATTTTATATTTCATCTTTATTTTATATAATTTTATAACAATTAAATTTAATTAAGATTATCCATGTGATCGACTATACCCGTCCAAACAACATTTATGCACAAACAACATTTATGCACAAACATCATTTTAAAAATAAAATGAGGGTCCGATTAATATCATTGACAATGATGCGACGTCGAAGGGCATGTGTGAGTGACACACATCCTGCCCATCATTCCCTCTTTGGACTCGTTTCCTTTCTTTTATTTCTTATCCAATTATTGCTTCTTTAGATATTATTCTTATTTACTATTTATTTTTATTAAATAAAACTTATCCATATTTTTTATTTTATTATTCCCTCCATCCTTACTAACACAACATATTGGACGCTAAATTTCGAAAATATCTATATACACCTTAAATTAATACCTAAAAACTCCAATGAATTATCCATCAATTATTGATATTTATGCTCCATTATATTTTATAATATTTATTTACTTATTTTTATAATATTAAGAGTATAATAATTTCTATAATGCAGCTACAAGGCCGTCGGCCACAGGTTGTCCTGTACACATCCGATTGCGAAAGCTAATATCGGTTTGTCTTTTCAAAATAAGGGCATGTTTGGCAAGGAGTTTAAACAGATTAAAATAGTTTTATATTTCTGATTTTTGAATAAAGTGAGAAAACTATTTTCAAGAAGCTAATTTGTGACTAAGCAGGTACTCCATGTGGTGTACCATAAAACATGCCAACATGGTATTGTTGTAAGTGTTTTTAATAATCAGTTTTACCTTTACTTATAAAATAATCAACCGCAAAAAAACAACTCTTTGGTAAACCAATCTCTCAAAAATCATTTATCAAATTTTATAAAAATTCTAAGATTATAAAACGTGCATTTCAGCGCACAACTTTTACCGATTAATCGGCAAAAAATCACTACACGCGCTTTGGACAGGCGCTTGAAGAGTCTGCGCTAGGCTCCAAATCGTGGGGCAAGAGTAACCGGTAGCCACGTTCTTTTTTTGCGCTCTGGTTAAATCACTCTTCATGTGTTCTTTTTTTCCATACATCCCGAACGAGAAAAGCTTCACTCCTTCACTTTCTTTCGTTCCTTCAACCAGAAAAATTGTCCATTTCATTTTATTTCACCACGTTTTGAACGATTTATTTATTGCATTTTGTTTCTGGATAAACAGTGATTCTGCAGCAGCGTCTGTTTTAGCAACTCGCTTGTTTTAAATCTTTTTCTTCCTTTTTATCGTTTGTTGAGTTCGAGTTTGGGTCTGAAATGGAGATAGATTTTCTGGGTTTGAAGAAGAAAGGCGTTTCAGAACTAGTCGGGAGAAAAACAGAGACCGACGGCGACTCAGGTGGAATCTTTTGTTTAACTTTTTTTTTTTTACTACTGTTTGTTCAATTTGCTTGATTATAATTCTTCATTTTCGTTGATGATGGTCTTATCTTGGCTTTTGGGACCTGCATTTCTCTGTTCTGTGTAGAGATTTGCTGCAATAATGAATTCAGAGTGAGCTTGAGCAAGCGGTAGTGGCGTGATAGACCAAAAAGGAAATGTATAGACTGCTAGTTGTTTGATTAAATGACTCTGAAAAAGTTCATATAAAGCGTGTTGAACAACTTGTTGGAGAATATTTTTTTGGGTTTTCAGCAATCAAAATTTCAATCAAAGTACTTTAATTCAGTCGATTTGGTTTTATTTAGTTTGTTTGAATAATTTATATCAGTTGAATATGAGCGAACCCAGTCTGGATTAAATAAAACCTCTAAATATTGTATTAAATTAAATTAGTTTATAGATTTAAACCGAGTATTTCTTCATCTTGCTATGTATCTTTCTTTAGAATTTTCAAATAAAAACCAATCTATCTAAAATTTGGAGCAATGGCTGAAGGTGGTGGGCAGAAATGGATCTCTTCGATCCCAGGATGCTCTTACTCTGGCTTAAACGAATATCTTCGTGATTCTTCGCATCCTCCAGAGTTTTCAAGTGTAAAAAGTGTTACCAGTTTAGGCAAGGTCTGATACCATTTCGAACCAAAACGATCTGCTTTAAATCCATAATGCGTTTATTTTGTTCTTCGTTTTTGTTTTATTTTGCTCATTTTACAGAAAAGCTACTGCAAAGCCTTCGATCTTAATTTCTCAGAGAAAGGGGTTCCTGTTGGTGTGATGACCAAGTGTGCTGGTTCAAGTACAAGCCAACCACAGGAAGTTGATGCAATTGAAAGGTTCTTTCTTTAACTATGTTAATGTTGATACTTTGGTGAAAGCTCATCGGGTTTCTACGATATTTTCTGTTTTGGGTCGAAACCTACATGGATTTGTTCTCAGGTTTTATCCTAAAATGCGTCGATTAGTCAGAGCTATGTAACGAAAGCATCCTATTTTGTATTAGCACGATATTGTCTGCTTTAATATGACTGCTAGCAAAAATCGAATAACCGTGAACAATACTGATCAAAATAATTCCCAAGAAAGACTGCTCTTGATAGTCTCTTTGGACAGAATTAACTTTCCAATTATGTTCCCAAGAAAGAATGGAGGGGCACAAACGGTCTCACTTAAAATCCAGTCTTCTTAGACAGAATTTACCTTACACAATACAATTACACCACTAAATAGCCTGTATGAAAAATGATAGCAGATGCCATCCGAAGAATATCAGGAATATTTTCCTACACCGTTAGAATATAACGGTCAAGAAGCACGAGAAATAATAGCGAAATAGATACCACGAATTTTACGTGGAATACTAAATCGGAAAAAAACTACGGGGACCAAATCGAGAAAAATCTCTATGAATAATGATTTTACAATATTCTTCTAGAAATCAAATATTCTAAAAAAAATTCACTGAGATAAATTCAACACTCTTAGATTTCTTAATGTGCACTAAAACACTCCACTTATTTTTCTCTCACACTCTTTCTTTTCTCTCACTTCAAAATAATCTTCACTATTTCCTTCATTTTCTTCACATTAGATTTCTCTTATCTTCTTCTTTGGATGCATGAATGTTTTCGTCAAGCCTCTATAAATAGAGGCTTGAGGGAGACACATTCCTCATAACGAGGAAGGAAGGATGCAAGAAGAAGGAAAAATCTTCTTCTTGCAGCAAATGGAGACTTTAAAAGTCTCCATTCACACACAAGGAAGGACCCTACAAATCTCTCCCTCCGGACTTATGATGAGGTATCTCCAATCCTGCTGAACCTCTATAGATTTTGTGTTTATTCCTCTGCAAAGACTTTGTCATCATGTTTGAGTCATTGTCATCCATGTGAATCTTCTCAAAATATACTTGTTTGGTGTTCAACATATCTCGTATTCAATGATATTGGATATCTATTTGCTTTGACTTCGAATGAAAGATCGAGTTTTTACTAAAATGAATAAAACTTTGACTGTCACAACTTTGTTTTTGAGTATCTTTGATTTCTTGAATTCGTCAACGTATTCACTGACGAGGGACGATAAATCTCATATATAAATCTTTGGCAAATTGTATTTACTGTTTAACTGGAAAACAACGCAGAGTTTCATTTCAAAAGAATTTTACATAAAAAAAACCAGAAGTGTTAGAAGTCATCGGCCTACACAACATTCTAAGCTTTGTTCCTAAGTATCTCTGATTTCCTGAATGCATCAACGTATTTTGGTTTTGAATATGAGAATAAAACTGTGCAGGATTCTGTTAAAAATAGACAATATCGTACTAACGGGGTGAGTTTTTACAACTTCAGTGGAAGTTTATAAGATGAGAAGCAATGATCTCTAATGCAGCTTAATTCTCTCCAGAAAAAATGCAAACTTGACCATGTTCTACGCGAATTCTGTCTACGTTTTCGACGACATTTCTCCGGAGAAGGTGCACTATCTCTCTCTCTCTCTCTCTTAAAATTACTACTCTCTCTGTGATCGACTTTTTCTCTAATTTACTGATCCTTTCTTTTGGATGCAAAAACAACAACCGAATTCAGGCGAAAGCCATCTTATCTATGGCTGAACACGACCGATATGCAACCTTTGAACTGGTGAAAACGGAAGTTTCAAAAAAGCCCGTCAGCCACTTTCCATTGCCTTCTTCGATCACAAATTCGTCAAGATTTCCGCCGGAAACTCGTATCTTTGGAAGTAAGTCGAAATAAATATTATTGTGTTGATTGCATTTAATCCCCACTTGTGTCCATTCTGCATGCTTCAGCAGCAGTTCCTCAGGCTCGAAAAGCTTCGCTGTTTCGATTTCTCGAGAAGCGAAAACACCGGTATTTCTTTTTATCGACTTGATATTTCAGATTATACATATGATCACATACAAAAATACGTAACGTATACGTATATATATGGTATTTGGATGAGCTGATATGATCTTATAGTAATTTGATGCTCTTATTTTTTCTGGGCAGATTAAAGGGTGTGATTCCTTTCAACCTGACGACAAATCCATCTTCATCTTCTGACTGTTCCTATCCTCTCGCCTCTGCAAGTTTTATGCAGAAAGCAAATCACTAACAGATTCAATAATTTCGTTCAATCACTGTACATGAATTACTTTTTCTTTGAAGGTAAGAAGTTTCTGCGATTCTTGCTTATTGATTGTCAAATAATTTTTATCAAAATATTTGATAATTACTTTTATTATTTTGAGAAACAATTATATAAAGTAATTAATACGAATTTTCTTAAGAGAGAATTATTTAATTATAGTCATTAAATAATTATTAAATTATTATATTATCGTGGCACAACTGTGTAATATAAATCATTCTCATTTGTTCAATCAATACGTATAATTTTATAAAATCAATATATCGACACTTTTTCTAATGCATGGAAAAATATGTACACCCAGTAGGCTTCTCTAACTAAGTATAGCTCGAAACGGTAAACGAAAAACAATAATAAATTTAGGCAGGACTGGCCAAGTCACCGAGCGAGCTTCCAAGTTAGCTTGTTGGCCAGCCAGCCAGTGACCGAGCTTGGAGGACGAGTGAGCCTAGAAGGAAGGCTTCTTCTGGGATCGAGCAGCGCTGATCTAGCGAACCAGCTCCCCAATTTGTAGAGAATACAAAAAAAGTAAGAATTAAAAGATAAAATTAATGGAGAAAATGAATTTTGGAATAACACAAGCTTGCAGTGTTAAAGTGATTCGTTGACCAAAAGTTTAATATTTCATAGGGTTATATCTAATTTGAACCCCAAAGTACGAGTTTAATTTGAAATAACCCTTAAACTAAAAATTTTAACAACTAAAACTTTAAACTATTCAAAATGTAACCAATTAAACCCTGGTAAGAAGCCGATCACCCCATGTTCTCACTTTACGACGAGATCGGGGGGTCGATTTAAATTAAACGGCCCCCCGATCTGTCAAGTGCATATGTGGCATTAGATATATTGAGTCGAAGGGTCAATGTGGGGGGTGGAGACCACCAGTTCAACGCGCATCGCACGTGATTGGAGACCAGGGGGACACTGTCCCAATCGGCCCCCGCTACCTGCCTCTTCCTTTTAAAGGTTCTAGGGAACCGGGGGGGGGGGGGGGGGGGGGGGGGGAGTCAATGCCCCGGATCGGCTCTCTGTTGTTGGCCCTAAATTTTTGGTTAGATTAAGAACGGGAGGGTCTCCGCCCCGAAATAGCCCCCTGATCTCAATTATTTTGCATTAGAATGGGGGGTCGATGTGGGGGGGGGGGGGGGGGGGGGGGGGGCGGGGGGGCTCTCTGTTGTTTGGCCCTAAATTTTTGGTTAGATTAAGAACGGGAGGGTCTCCGCCCCGAAATAGCCCCCTGATCTCAATTATTTTACATTAGAATGGGGGGTCGATGTGGTAGGGGAGGGGAGGGGGGGGGGGGGGGTTTGAAGATTGATGACAACGATGGAATATATCCGGTTGCTATTGCTAATATAAAATCAGAGTGTATAGATTCATGAACGTGGTTTTTGAAATTATTATAAGAAGACCTAAATACTGAATCGAGATATGGATGAACATTTATTTCGGATCGACAAAAGGTATAATGCATTTTTTTTTTGTTCTTAAAAATATTGGGGCGTTGTGGTAGTTATATTGTTTTATGTTGACTCTGTTGTTCTTTTAAATATCAGGGGTTGTTAACTGCTATGCAGCAAGAATTACCGTTAGCCGAACACCATTATTCCCTCTAGCATATGTACACAAATTTCAAAAACCAATTTCAAGGCCGAGTATACAGAGATGCAATGTGGAATGCGGCCAGAGCAACCACAACTTTTCATTTCGAGAGAGAAATGAGGAACTTACATCATATTAACCTGAATGCTCAGACATATCTTCGAGGCACAAATTCTAGATATTAGACTAGTCATGCATTTTTTTCGATTCCCAAGTGTGAACTGGGATTAAAAAATTTATGTGAGTAATTCAATGCAGTTCTATTACCTGTAAGGGACAAATCGATTCTGACTATGTTCGAGATGATCCGAAATTGTTTAATGACTAAGATTGTCAAAAAATACGAGAAGTTGGCATCGTCAATAGACGTCTTGTGTCCTCAGATAAGGAAAAAACTTGTAAAGCTAGAACGTGCAGCTCAAAATTGGAGTGCTATGTTTGCGGGAGTTGCACGATTTGAGGTCTGCAACGACAACAAACAATATGTTGTCGACATGAATACTTGTGTTTGCAACTATTACAGGTGAGAGCTTATTGGAATCCCGTGTGTCCATTCTATTCCCTGCATTCATTTCATGAGACTAGTACTGAAAAATTATGTCATCAATACTATCACCGGGGAACTTATTTGTAGATGTACTCAAACTTCATTCATCTCCTTAGCGGTAACACATGTGGCCGCCCGTACAAAATATGAAGCAAATCTTTTTGCCCAAACGAAAATGCCAACCTGGTAGGCTGAAGAAGAAAAAAATGCGAAATGTCGATGAACCGCCAAGTTCAAAAATTACTAGGAAGAACTCAACGATGTCATGTGCTATATGTCGGCGTCAGGGGCATAATAGTCGCACTTGTCCTGACAAGAGATCCAATCCGGGCACTACTTTAGTTTCTGCTTTGCAAGACACATTTATGAGTTTCCACACATTTGACGGGACACAGGTACATTTCAACACATTTCGCTCATAAACACACTTTTATTATTGTCTAATATAGTTTTCATTATGGGTAAAAATCTTTTACACACTGTAGAGGCAAAAATGTATGACTATTCGGGCTGTAATTTATTTATTTATTATATTGTGTAATGTGTGTATTTATTATAATGTATAATTTAGTGAGATAAATTTGTAAAAATGGGTAGAGGTTCCTTTGTTTTATGAATCCCCTATAGTTGGTTTCAAACAATTTATGCATATTCAAGTCACAATTTTATAACAAACAGTTAGTTCCAGATACTTAAATACTACTCAAATACAGTCATAAAGTAAAGTACAACCATACACCCCATATCATAAACTAAATGACAAGTATAAACTAAAGTACAATCATAATAATCATAACATAAACTAAAGTAAAGTACATAAAATGAAATACAATACATAAACTAAACTACAGTGGGACATCGTCGTCGTCTCGCTCAATCTAATCTATGAGGAATTTCTTCAGCTCTCTGTGGGACTCAGCTAGCTCCCTTTGTGTCATGGTGAGCTCCTCGACTTTGCCTACGAGGAAATTCAGTCTCTGTTCAATCATGTCCCACCTACTAGCCGTCTGAGGGGACAATGGCTGAGCGGTGGCGTCCTCCATAAGAACATCTGCAAAGGTGGAGACCCTTTGATCTTCCTTGAACACCCAAGTCCCGTCGACTTCAACTAGGCCCATCCGAATCAAATGAAATCTATTAAATACATCACCGGATATCTGTGTTCTCATATGCTCTCTAGTCGGTAGCTGAATCCGTGCTCGCTCGACCATCCTCTGTGCCAACGTGTCGTACGACAGATTCTTGTTGCACGTCCGATCGATGTCATGCATATGACCTAAAATCACGAACCCAGGGTCAAAAATCTCCCCGTTGTACAACTTCTTCATTACATAGAGATCCATGCAACTCACGAGATCTCTATGTTCATTCCGATGTAGAATGGTGTGGGTTATCAGATTGTGAATAACCCGAGCTTTGACGTTTAAATCTCTAGATTTTGGCTTTACGAACCCAGCGATGTTAGAATTACGATGAATTTCCCTAAGGAACTCTAGTCCCTTGGCCGATCTGAAAAAATCACAATCTCGGGAAGTATGGTAGTATCTCTCCACATCATTCCCTTCTTCGGGAAACCCGAGCAATTCATTAATTCACTCTGGAGGTATAATAATCTATGTACCAAGAATGTATGTCTTCAAACATCCTACTCTCTCGGTTGAGGTCAATTTCGAACCCAGCATGTGAGAATACGATGAATTTCCCTAAGGAACTCTAGTCCCTTGGCCGATCTGAAAAAATCACAATCTCGGGAAGTATGGTAGTATCTCTCCACATCATTCCCGTCTTCGGAAACCCGAGCAATTCATTAATTCACTCTGGAGGTATAATAATCTATGTACCAAGAATGTATGTCTTCAAACATCCTACTCTCTCGGTTGAGGTCAATTTCGCATAAAACAAGCAAACAATTCGGTCGCAACCATCGCCCCTCAATCTGTACACCCCGTGTAGGGGGATTCTGTTGAACATCTCTTTGATCTGCAACAAATCCCAATGATACACTTGGGAGACCGATTACACGCTCTCAAGCTAAAGGTCAAAACCTAGCTAATCTCTTTATTGACTGTTGCACTGTTTTTGCAGGTGAAGGCCTACTGGATCGCTTGGAATGGAAGCCAGCCTCTCAGGATATCGACAAGTCAACCAACATGCTTGCATGGAATGCCACGGAGGGATCATGTAACGACCCTTATTCCCAGCAAGATATTGTTCGTTCTGGGGATTGGGCCGTAGTCCAATATCCTCCCCTCACGGCTTTTTTTGGCAAGGACTTCCCAGTCGGTCACCTAACCTGACACTACTCTCGCCGAATCACTTTTAACTTCGGAGTTCTTATGGGATTCGTTGCCAATTGTGCTCCAAAACGCGTCTTACTATCTTGGGAGGGTCTTTTTACATATATTTCATTTCCACATACTTCCCCAAGCGATGTGGGATTGTGACGACCCTTTTTACGACCCGTCACCTTTTGGTTCGCCCGCACGGATGTACCGCCATTCAGATTCAGGTTCGTGCAGCCATCATACATATACTTACACATCTAGGTCATCGCAATCACCCCCCTCGGGGGCCCAACGTGTAATGACCCCGTTTCCCAACAAGATATTGTCCACTCTGAGGATTGGGCCGTAGTCCAATAACCTCCCCTCACGGCTTTGTTTGGCGAGAACTTCCCAGAAGGTCACCCAACCTGGAATTGCTCTCGCCGAAGCACTTTTAACTTCGGAGTTCTTATGGGATCCGTTGCCAATTGTACTTCAAAACGCGTCTTGCTATGTTGGAACGGTCTCTTTACATATGTTTCATTCCACATACTTCCCCAAGCGATGTGGGATTGTGACGACCCCCTTTTTACGACCTGTCACCTTCCGGTTCGCCCGCGCGGACGTGTACTGCCATCCGAGTTCCGGTTCGTGCAGGTATCGTACCCATACGTGCATATTCGGGTCATCACAATCACCTCCCCTCGGGGGCCCAACGTCCTCGTTGGCCACATTTCCGGTTGGGTGCAGGCTCTAATACCATTTGTGACGACCCCGTTTCCTAGCAAGATATTGTCCGCTCTAGGGATTGGGCCGTAGCCCAATATCCTCCCCTCACGGCTTTGTTTGGCGAGAACTTCCTGGAAGGTCACCCAACCTGGAATTGCTCTTGCCGAAGCACTTTTAACTTCGAAGTTCTTATGGGATCCGTTGCCAATTGTGCTACAAAACGCGTCTTGCTATGTTGGAAGGGTCTCTTTACATATGTTTCATTTCCACATACTTCCCCAAGCGATGTGGGATTGTGACAACCCCTTTTTTACGATCTGTCACCTTCCGGTTCGCCCGCACTGTAACGATCCTAACACTGTACCCTTATTTACCCTTAAATTACCGTACCCAATTTCCGTACTATTTTTTTTATCCCCACAATTACTTATCTCTATACTTTAAATAAACTCTAAGCTGAAACTAAACCGAAATTGAAATCAAAATCAAAATCGGAATTGAATTATAACTTTTAAAACAAATTAAAACTTTAAAACCATTTATTTAAAAGTTAATTTAATTAAAATAAAACAATTTATATAATAAGTAAAAAGAAGAGGCGATTATTCGCTGGGCGAATAATCGCCCCTAAGGCGATATCGCCTGTTGCATCGCCAGTGGCGATTGCTCGCCACACGCGCGGACGTATCGCCATCTGGGTTCCGGTTCGTACAGCCATCGTACCCATACGTGCATATTCGGGTCATCACACAACGTCCTCGTTGGCCACATTTCCGGTTGGGTACAGGCTCTGATACCATTTGTAACGACTCTTATTCCCGTAAGATATTGTTCGTTCTGGGGATTGGGCCATAGCCCAATATCCTCCCCTCACAGCTTTGTTTGGCGAGGACTTCCCAGTCGGTCACCCAACCTGGTACTACTCTCGCCGAAGCACTTTTAACTTCGGAGTTCTTATGGGATCCGTTGCCAATTGTGCTCCAAAACGCGTCTTTCTATCTTGGGAGGGTCTCTTTACATATGTTTCATTTTCACATACTTTTCCAAGCGATGTGGGATTGTGACGACCCCCTTTTTACGACCCGTCACCTTCCGGTTTGCCCGCGCGGACGTACCGCCATCCGGGTTCCGGTTCGTGCAGCCATCGTACACATACTTACACATCTGGGTCATCACAGATCAACTCAAAGTCAAACGGGAATTTGTCTTCTCGGTAGCATCTTTGTGTAATTTTCCATTCTTTCATTTGAATTTGGCAAACATTGGCTTTCTGGTTAATTTATTTATAAATTGCATGCATGCATTAAATTGTGTGGTTAGGTTAGATGAATGTTAGGTCAGTGGTGGTCAAGGTGTGACACACAAGGGCTTGAAGAGCAAGGAGCAACCAAGAGGCTCGGCCCACAAGAATCAAAGCCCGCGCACAAGAAACACATCAAGCCTAATCCAATCCAAAATGGGTGCCATTATCTCCTCCATTTTTTCAAATTTGAAGAGCCATAAGCTGAATGCTATTTTCATGGGATTGAAGATCGGTCTTGTTGAAGAAGAAGCCATCTCCACCATTGATTGAAGATAAAAGCTACAACACATGCACAGTCGAGATCTCTCCTTCTGTGAAATTACCTTAAACCACTTTATGATTTTACTTAAGCATGGTAATTGGAGTTTGTATTGGCAGATCAGATTTTGAATGAGAACAAGTAGACTCTTTTCCTCTCAAACCTTGAATGCTTGATTGGTTTTTGCAATCTTTTTTCAATCAAAGGTTAGTCCTCAAATTGATTTTCAATTTGGGTGGAAATTGAGACTCCAATTGTTGCCAAGTCCGTGGTTGCTTGGTGACTCTTATTCCTCACATTTTCTAAGACCTTAGAGAGGTATGAAGAGTGGAGACAACCTGCCTAGTGCCATGTACATTTTTCCTTAGTAAAGTGCACTCACCCGAGGTGTATATCACTTTCGGCCGGTTACGGGTCTGATTGCATATCTTTGTCAATTTAGCTTTTTTTTACGTGAAATTTTCAGGACATACCCCTAACATATCTAGTAATATTGCCCCCAAAATTCATTTAATTTGGATTTCATTTGAATAGCAATTAATTGTCCTTTTTAGGGATGCCCTCGGGTTAACCAAGAACACCTCACTTTTGGTGTTTGTTTCCTAACCTTGTTTTGTAGGAACCAAAGGCCACCATCTTGGTATCAGAGCCGAGGTTTGCTTCCCTTGCATTATTGTGTAATTTAATTAAACCTTAATTGCGTATCACTTAGTGAATCAAAGTTTGCTCTAATCGGATTAATTGTAAAGTCGAGGAGGGTGCTACACCTTAGGAATCTTTGATTGGTAATTCCATAGCACTAATTGATTAGCTATTTCTGTTCCAAGATTATGCACGTATATGATCTGATTTGCTGATTTAAAAATTGATTGATAGCACTTTCAAATCATTTTAGTAAAACTGGATCTAATCGGTTATTTGTTAATCTAAAATTTAGGGCTAATTAGTTTGCTTAAAATTTCGATTGGTAATTCAATAGCACGCATTGGTTATTTATTATTATTTTTTTTTAACAGTTAGTAATCTGATTTTTGTGTTAACCCTTGATTGAATAGCATAATCTAATCCTAATCAGTTTCTAATTGGATTGAATTTTTTTTACAAGTGGCCGCGGAGAGTACACCAAACCGAGGCTAGTAGAAACTTGTATCAATCTAATTATTGTGTTTAAGTTTTATTTGAGTATCTTAATAGTAGGAAATTCATATTATATAGTTTATTATTTCATTTGTTAATTAAGATATAATCCAAAAGTGAAAATCGAGAATCCCTAAATTCTAGGATAAAATCGTTTTAGATATTTTGTTTTGAATTCACATTAAAATTTCAATCTTACCTAAAGTTTAGGATTTAAGTAGTGTTCATAAAAAAAAAAAAAATTATTAAGTTTCTTTTTTTTTCTTTTTTTTTTTCCAGTTGTTAGTAACCAACCATTCTTAAGACTTATCCAACTTTTCTAAAATTTAGGAGTTAAGTAAATCTTTATCATGACTACCCGTAGTGGCATTAATTACAACTCTACCTTTGAACAAGAACGTGACCTGGAGGGTTCTCCAAACAAGAATCCTCAAATTGGAGAATCTAGCCTACAAGGCTAGATTGATGGGCATAGTCAAATGAAGAAACAAGTATTGGATCGACTCGATGATCGAGAAAGTCATAATGCACGTACTAAGCATTTCCGAGATCCTCTACCTAGAGAGAAATGATTTGGACCATAGAACACCCTGGGCCAGAAAAAGATATGAATCAGAATTTCTAAAACCATCACCAAATAGAAGGACTAGACCAATTTTCTATGAGCCCGTACATAGGAGACAAGTCGAACGAGAATTCAACAAACCTATCCATAGAAATGACCTAGAGCCCCCTAGGAATAGGTTTCATAATCGAGACTCACAAGATGAAGAATGGATAGATGGAAGAGAAGATTTTGTACCCCACAGAAGAAAGGAATATTGATGACTTTAGACATGCTAGGTTAACAATACCACCTTTCGAGGGATCATGTAATGGAGATTCGTACTTGGATTGGACAGACAAGGTTGAAAAGGTTGTTAAATATTATGGATATACAGATGATACCATGATTCAACTAGTAGAAGTTATGCTAATTGGCTACGCATCATTGTGGTGGGAAAATTTAAAAATCCAAAGGTGGCAAAACCATGAAGGCCCCGTCACCACGTGGAGAGAAATGAAGTATCTAATGAGGAAACATTTCGTACCAAGTCACTACCGTCAAGAACTATTCTTGCAAATGCAAAACCTAATGCAAAAGGGACAGTCGGTAGAATAATATCTTACAGAATTTGAAATGTTAAGGATAAGAGGAGAATGGAATGAACCGAGGAACAAGTAATCGCTAAATTTAATCGAGGATTAAACTGAGACATTAGCAATGTAGTGGAATTACACCCTCTTAACTCATTGGACTCAGTAGCTCAAATGACTGTAAAAGTTGAACGACAATTAAAAAGAGGAGGTAGGACAGCCCTTACTAGATTTACTCTCAAAACCTCATAGGCTAATAAGAAGATTATTAAAGTAGAAGAGAAACAATATTTCACTAAAAGCTGGCTAGCTAAAGAAACCAGTAAGAAACCTACCATAGCAGATAGTAACCAAAATATAGCTAGAGATATTAAATGTTTCAAGTGCCAAGGTTTTGGACACATAATGGTCCAATATCCCAACCTTCGAATTATGGTAATCCAGGAGGGTACAGGAGAACTAGAAAGTGAAGATGAACGAGAGGAAGACGTAGTAGAAGAAGATGAACCTGAAGATGAGGTTTATCATGCTCAGAAAGGACCTCTCTTAATGGTTATACGAAGAGTATTAGTATCCAAAACCATAGAAGAGCAATGCCAACGAGAATATTTTTCATACCCGTTGTCAAATTAAAGATAAGGTATGCTCACTAATCATAGACGGAGGTAGTTTGTGCGAATGTTGTTTCCAAGGATATGGTTGAAAAGTTAGGGTTAGACACAACTCCACATCCAAAACCATATAAGTTACGATGGCTTGACGATCGAGATGACATGAAAGTAAATAAGCAAGTCATCATCGAATTTTCCATTGGAAAATACAATGACTCCATCCTTTGTGATGACATACCTATGAATGCTAGTCATCTACTTCTGGGACGTCCTTGGCAATACGACAGAAAAGCATCCCATGATGGTTTTACCAACTTTTACTTACTAAGATTTGGCGGTAAAACAATCAAGCTTGCACCTTTATTGCCGGAATAGATAGCCAAAGACGAAGCAACTAGAAGGAAAGAAAAAGAGAAAGCAAATCTCTTTATGGCTAAAAGCAAGTTTGAGGAGAATCCCCGAATTTGATGGAACCAAACCTTTCCAAGTCTTTAATCCGGAAAGAGAAAAGCTTACACAAAAATTTAATGGAGTTACCTCCTATTCAACGCTTTGATTTGGTGAATGTCCTAACTAAATATCTTTTTTATAATGGAATACCTAGTCCACATTCAATAGGATTCTCGAGGATTACCTTATTTTTGAGTGATTTAAAACTTAGGTTGACCAAGCATGTTCAATGTGAATCAAAACTATGGTACCTTCTAAAAGAGTCAAAGGAAAAGGTTACACCTATGATTAAGCTAAAATCAAGTGAGAAAACTTATGAGGAGATTCTTGAGATTAGTGACCATAGACATTTCTCTAAGAAGATGAACTTTGACATTGGAATGAACCAAACCTATGATAGTCTATTGAAAATTCCTAGCTTCCCTAAAGTAGGAGTTGGAGCTAGAAATATAAAAGGAAAATTTTTAGTTTTTTGGCACTTGGTTACACCAAATCCATATTTGGTTATCTTCTATCCCAAAGGTAACCAAATATGTGGAGATGATGAAAAAGGGGATAAAGAATTCGATAAACAAGGAAGAGTAATAAAGGAAGAAAGCCTGGATTGTGAGATCAACTCCTCAACAACAAGTGTGCAAACAAAAGAGATATTGGATGAGCCCTTACGAAAGGAAAATGAAAAGACATCCCAAACTCTTATGGAGGCCATAAAAATTGAACTTACTAGCCTTCTTTCTTGGATTTTTAAGGTAGGATGGTATTTGGGCACATGTTATTGATCTAGGGCCGAAGTATTGGAGTTATAAGGTTGGCATTATAAAGGTTATTGGAAATAAAGAAGAAATTGAGGAAGACAAATCAAAAGATTTGAGGTCAAATCCTCTCTCACCCGGAGAGGATGATACACTTGGGAGACCGATTACACGCTCTCAAGCCAAAGGTCAAAACCTAACTAATCTCTTTATTGACTATTGCACTGTTTTTTGCAGGTGAAGGCCTACTAGATCGCTTGGAATGGAAGCTAGCCTCTCAGGACATCGACAAGCCAACCAACATGCTTGCATGGAACGCCACAAATGGGTCAACTAAAGTCAAATGGGAATTTGTCTTCCTGGTAGCATCTTTGTGTAATTTTCCATTCTTGCATTTGAGTTTGACAAACATTGGGCTTCTTGTTAATTTATTTATAAATTGCATGCGTGCATTAGATTGTGTAGTTAGATTAGATGAATATTAGGTCAGTGGTGGTCAAGGTGTGACACACAAGGGCTTGAAGACCAAAGAGCAACCAAGAGGCTCGGCCCACAAGAATCAAAGCCCGTGCACAAGAAACATATCAAGCCCAATCCAATCCATAAAGGGTTCAATTTTCTCCTCCATTTTTTCAAATTTGAAGAGCCATAAGCTGAATGCCATTTTCATGGGATTAAAGATCGGTCTTGTTGAAGAGGAAGCCATCTCCATCGTTGATTGAAGATAAAAGCTACAAAACATGCACGACCGAGATCTCTCCTTGTGTGAAATTACCTTAAACCACCTTAGGATTTTACTTAAGCATGGTAATTGGAGTTTGTATTGGCAGATTGAATTTTCAATGAGAACAAGTAGACTCTTTTCCTCTCAAATCTTGAATGCTTGATCGGTTTTTACAATCCTTTTTCAATCAAAGGTTAGTCCTCAAATTGATTTTCAATTTGGGTGGAGATTGAGACTCCAATTGTTGCCAAGTCCGTGGTTGCCTGGTGACTCTTATTACTCACCTTTTCTATGTCTTAGAGAGGTAAGAAGAGTGGAGCCAACCTGCCTAGTGCCATGTACATCTTACCTTGTAAAAGTGCACTCACCCGAGGTGTATATCACTTTCGGCAGGTTACGGATCTGATTGCATATTTTTGTCAATTTAGCTTATTTTTACGTGAAATTTTCAGGACATACCCCTAACATAACTAGTAATATTGCCCCCAAAATTCATTTAATTTGGATAGCCATTGATTGTCCTCTTTAGGGGTGCCCTCGGGTTAACCGAGAACACCTTACTTTTGGTGTTTGTTTCCTAAACTTGTTTTGTAGGAACCAAAGGTTATCACCCAACCTCTAAAATTGACTGTCTTTGAATGAATGATCGAGGGGTTTGACATATCCTGCTCAAACTACTCTTGACACATCTGATTTCAAAATTTAATCGAAACATACCTAGTTGGCGGTCGGCGCGCTTGAGCCGGAGCACCTTGTGACGATGGTGCCCCGTTTGTTAGAGCCCCTTGAAATGGTCCTCCTTGTGAAAATGATAAGAAATTTGGCAGAGCACGTTCGGTTGGGCCACATTGTGACGGACATCCTTGTGATGGGGCAGCCTTTCGTTTAATCATCAATTTAGAAGCCCTTTGAGGATTTAAGTTGAATTTGAGATTTGAATATTTGGATGATTTAGGGCTCAAATTTGTGGGATTTTTTGGATGATATTTGAAGAAAACGATTAGGGGGCGTGAAATGATCAGATTTTGGGTTTAAATCGCAGGGGGCTGAGAGAATCAATTTTTTCGGCAGCAGGGGGTGAAAATGGAGGGTCGGGTTATTTATATAGAATCGGAGATTAGCTCCCTAATCCGGGGCAGTGACCTCCTATTCTCAGCACTAATTTTGACAACGGGGGGTCACCGTCCCAAATCGGCCCCACGTTCTCAAAATGAGGTATGGGAACGGGGGGTCGATTCAGGGTGGTGATCACCCGTTCTCAAGAACCTTGAAAAGGGAGAGGTAGGAAACGAGGGTCGATACAGGGCGGTGTCACATGCGGTGCACGCTGAACGTGGGAAAGGAGGGGGAGGGGTCTCCACCTCCCACATCGACCCTCCGACCAAATATGTCCAGTGTCACGTAAGCACTGGACAGATCGGGGGGTCGTTTAATTTAAATCGGCCCCTGGATCTCCGCGTAAATTGAGAACGGGGAGTGATCGGTCCTCTGCGAGGGTTTGATTTGTTATATTTTGGATAGTTTAAAGTTTTAGTTGTTAAAATTTTTGGTTGAAGGGTTATTTCGAATTAACCTCATACTTTGGGGTTACAATTTCAGCTGTGTAATTTGTGTTTCTTGTGCCTGAAAATGAGTTAATTTAATTAAATAAACTAAAAGTGTTGTTCTCACTCAAACTAGAATCTCAAAATTTGTATGTTTCTCCTAGGGCTGGGCACGAGCCAGTTCGGTACGGTCCCGAGCCCGGACCGAGTCTTCGGGATTTTTTTTCCCGAAGACCGGAACTGGCCCTGGGAGGGACTGGGACCGAACCAGGACCGGACTGAATTTTCAGTCCAGTCCTGATTCTTCCCACCTTTTTTTTTCAAACATAAAAAAATTTCAAATCATGGCCATTATGGTTACCATGGCTATTACAGTTACTATGGCCATCATCAACAATTTATCAACTAACCATGAGCAGCAAAAGTTGAGCCCTAATCAAATACATACAGTGACTGTGAGTGGGGACAGAGGCGAGTCGAGCAGCCGAATACAGAGGAGAGGCGAGGCGATCAGGCGAGGCGATCAGCCTAGGATAGAGGCGAGCGCAACCCGACTAGTAGGGAGCACGAGAGCTTTGGAGGCGAGGCGAATCAGAGAACGGAGCATGGGAGTCGCAAGTCGTCGGACGTCGGGTGTTCAGCTGAGCAAAAGAACACGTCGGGGCTTCGGGAGGGATTCTGCAAGTGTGTTCTGCGTGAATGTGTTCTTTGTAGTGCATGAGTGTTCTACAACTGAAAGACTCTTTAAGTTTTTTTTAACATTTGGTTCGGTCCCGATTTTTCAGGATTATTGGCTATGAACCGAGGACCGGACCGAAACCGGTTGGCTTTTGAGCTAGAAATTAGACTGATTCACAAATAACATCTTATATATTATAAGTCTAGGAATAAGAGAAACACATCATAAAAAAGAAAAATTAAAACACCGCACTCTTACATTGTAGAGTAATGCTACGTTTACTCTTTTAAAATACTCTTTTAGTGTAATTAATATAATAAATTAACTATTTATAATTTATTATATTAATTGCATTGATAATTGTTTTACGAGTATTTTAAGATATTAGAATAAAAGAATAAATGCAATATTATTCTTCGAAATATATTGTAATTGAAGTCGGTGTTTGGACAAGGTAAACCCTAGTTTTGTGACCCTAATGATAAATTATGATGGAAAGTCAATTAGTGACCTTGTACCAAATCAACCATCTTAAAATTCTTATGTAAGTGCTCTACAATAATTAAACACAAGTTGACAAAATATTGATTCTGTCTAAATTAAAAGTCAGATTATGCCTTCACATCACTTTTTACACTAGTATATTTTACTTTACTTATATTTGTTGTGCACATTCAAATGAAAGAACAAAGGAGTGAAATAAGGTTTTTTATTTTTTAATATTTTTATGGTTTCTTCAACATGATTATTCAAAATAATCTACCCAATGGTTATTAGTAATTTCCTATTTATCTGTTTTTAAAAATGTAATAAAAGTTAATATTGAATTATGTTTAAAATCGATGGAACAATGGTCGTTTTTGCTTTAAAAAGATATGTTTACAATTTATTCCTACTCTATGTTCTTACTTATGAGAAAAATATATAATTGAAAATGTGGGGGTCTGCCTGAGAAAGCGAATATAAAAAAAACCAGATAATTGTGAGGCCTCAATTATGCATAATCTCATATCATTTGGAGAAACGTAGAGAACAATAATACTTAAGATAAATTCTTTCCTTCGACTAGTACATAACTAATGTCAGATTTCTTAACTAAAATTACATTCTAAACTAGAACAAAATCACTCTCTAAACTAATACAACTTGTCTAAAGATAAAATTTGAGAATAAATCATGCGCGTCTTGGTTAAAATCGGACATTATCGCACTAGTGGAATGCATTTTTACGTAAAGTTTTTAGTTGGGTTTCGAAAGTCTCTTTTTTGCGTTAGATGTTTTTAAAATTTGTTAACTTAAAAAAAAGATAAATATCAAAATAAATTTTAAAGTAAGGGATAATTTCAACTCGTACATTGAACCTTGAATTTCGTCAATCGACACTTCAGAATTTGAAGTGTTACCAACAGACACTTTCTCGTTAAATTCCCTTACAATATCCGTTAAATCTCTCACTCCTTGTTCATCAACAAACAATGGCAGTAGTAAAGTAGTAACGAGACCTCTAGCGTGGTCTTGCGCGTTCATACCACTGCAAATTAGAAAAATGAAATTAACTCATTCAAACAATACTGCCCTCTCTCAAGTCTCCACGCCAATTGCCTATATATAATGAAGGCAGGAGGTGCTTTTCTTCTTCTAGCCTGCTCCTCTCTCAGTCCGTCCGTCTACCTGAAAAAGGAAGAAGAAGAAGAAGAAGACGAGGCTGTTTTGGTAGTGGTTTAATGGGGAGACAACCTTGCTGCGACAAAGTGGGTCTGACGAAGGGGCCATGGACAGCTGAAGAAGATCAAAAGCTCATCAATTTCATCCTCACCAGTGGCCAATGCTCCTGGAGAGCCCTCCCTAAACTTGCAGGTCATCTCTCTCTCTCTCTCTCTCTCTCAACAGACGCTTATTTACAGAGAGAGTTGTGTTTCTTTTAGGATGAGAGATTGCGTGTTTATTTTTGTTGTTTCCATTGTAGGGTTGTTAAGGTGTGGAAAGAGTTGCAGACTTAGATGGACAAACTATCTGAGGCCAGATTTAAAGAGAGGTCTTCTTTCTGATTATGAAGAGAAAATGGTGATTGATCTTCATGCTCAGCTGGGCAACAGGTATTTTATTATTTTGTTTTTTTTAAAAAAGTTTTCTGTCACTTCATTTTCTCTGTGTTTTCTTTCATCGCAGATGGTCTAAGATTGCCTCTCATCTTCCTGGAAGAACAGACAACGAGATAAAAAACCACTGGAATACCCACATAAAAAAGAAACTCAAAAAAATGGGAATCGATCCTCTGAACCACCAACCAGTTTCTTCATCGTCTGATCGAAAAACAAAAACCCGACAAGAAAAACACAAAATCCATCAAAGTTCTGATGCTGAAAACAATACATCAACAACCCACACGCCCGCCATTAAAGATGCGTATAAAGAAGAAGACTATATTACGACAGAAAAGACGGCAGCCATTGATGGGATTCTTCCTGCTTCTACTTCTTCTTCTTGTTCATCTTCTTCTGTGTCTTCTGATTCAAACCCATTAACCTTTTTTCAAGATCTGCAGTTTTTTCCAGAATTTGAGTGGCCTTCTGATTATCATAACATCTTCGACAGTAGCTTACAATTTTGGCAGGAAGAAGTGTGTTTGAACAATTGGGAGTTGTTGGTTGATGAAAATGGAGATTCAAACCAGATGGTTTATGATTCTGAATATTGGTTTTCTGGGTTTTAGTGATTTTGATTTTTTTTAGAAAAATAAATTCAAATCTGGTGTAAGCCTGAAATTTTTATTTGGATTAAATGTAAAAAAGCAATGAAAATACTAGTTTGATTTGTTTGTTCTATAATCCTTCTTTTTAATCTCATAGTGTTATTCAAAAAAGAATAAACAATATAAGTCCTCTTATTCTTATCGTGACAAATATTGATCGGTTCAATTACTAATTTATTTTAATATTTTTTATTTGTTACATTAATTACACCAATTAATAACTACTGCGTGATATAAAAATTAAAAATTAATAATAGAGAATAAATGTAGTATTATTCTTCAAAAAATCATGATATCATACAGTCGATTATGATAAATTAACTAAATCTAAATATATTTAAAACGTTCATTTTAATATAATTAAGTGTTTTCTATGAATCCACAATAACCAATTGAACTATACCAGATTAAGTTTAATTTTAGAACAAAGATTACAGTGTAGTGTCACCAATTAACCATAATAACTCAAGAAGACTAAGTCATCTATAATTACTTAATGGATAAGCCTATTTCTATATCTACCTTATCAAGATTGATTAGATTCAAACATTATAAATAGTATTTAATAAATAAAATAAACTTTTTAACTTCAATGACTAAGTCTAGTCGACCTTATAGAATAAATATATTGTCTTACTTCAGCAATATATTGTCTTAGATAGCTTAATTTTATGTAGTTTCACACACTACTCTCCAAGTGTAGTGTCCTTAGTGCTCTCCAGATTTTGTTCAAAACATATATAAATTATGCATTTTTTACTCTCTCAAACGATGTGTGATTGTACACCCCCACTGGTATGAGTTGCACTTTCATACTGAGACTTCAATTTCTTCACATTACAGGCTGTCACACCGAGATATTTGCGTGATGTTATAGTTTTTAAATTAAAGTTTTTTATGTAATTATTTTATTAATTTTTATAACAAAATAAAAATTAAAAAAAGTGTAATTGGAAGCCGTAGACCTTTTCTCATGTTCCCATTAGAAGGAAGTTATTGTTTATTGTGCTTGACTGAGTGTATGCTTCTCATTATTTTACTAATTACTTCACGTTGACTGAGTTTAATACTATTAATTTTTAAAATTAAAAAAAAATGTTTTTACTGTTCATTTTTCTAACTTCGAACGAATATGTCACGGCTAGTTGGCATCATATATAGTTTGATTATTATATGCTATATATGTAGGCATATTTTTTGATAAAAAGTGACCATGAAAGAAAGAAATGTTTAATATTTTCAGGTTTTATTTTATCATAATACATCTACTATCACTGTTACGAGCAATTTCCATAGAATTTTGGTCAAAATTTTAAAATTTGACTAACAGTGGTTTAACCAAAATTGCATGATGATCCTACAAATAACTTATATTTTTCATTTTAATAGAATTGCTTATTGCTATTCATTGTATATTGCGAATACGTACATTAGTCCAAAATACATTGCTTTACCTCGTGGAGAAAGCTGGTGAGACTAAAAATTAATTTATATCACAAGATAGGTTAGATCCAATATTAGCTGTCAAATAAATGTGTTAATATTATGTGTTTGTATACATATTTGTTTATTTATTTCACGCGACATCTTTGGTCAAATCAAAGCAGTGTTTTTTTGGGTCAACCGGTTGATTAATAGTATACCATATCATTAGTCGTTGCGAGCTTGTTGACAAATTAAAGCTCAAGCGGCACATGCAGAAAATGTGTATGCTCCAAAACCAATGGAACATTAAATATCATTGAGACTAGCGTTTGATTAGTGGCGTTTAGATTTACAGCCTAAATGGCAATTACTAAGTGCCTCGAAGTAATAAGCCAATTAATTAGTTTTACTAGTGTTAAGCGAGCGGGCTTACTTGGCCGACTCAACAGTGTAACATTACTCGATTCGCCTCGTTTAATATTGATTCGCAAATTAGCTCACATTGAAATTATTTTTAGGTAGGTTCGGTAGGCTTGCCTCGTTAGGCTCGACTTATTTAACTCATTAGATTCGATGAGCCGGACTTTTCAGGGTTAGCTCGGCTCGGACGACTCGTTTGTCACCCCTAATTGTAAATGATTGTCCAGTAAATAAGTACAACCCTAGCTAATATGTGTATAATTTGTATTGATACAACTATTAAATATTTGTAATAATATTCACATGATACTTATTATTATATCATTTCAAATAATTTTTTTCCTAAATAAATAACATTTTATATATTAGTAAAACAATTTTGTTATATGAACGACTAACTAGTATATTTTGGCAATATAATTTAATAAGTAATTTTTAAAAAAATATACATTGCATTTATATAAACGGGAAACATTTATGTATATTTGGTTTATTAGACTAGACTCGTTAAAATCGTTTAGCCTGCTTTGCTCAGCTCGAGAGTCAGCTCTGGTTGATTTTTTTTTTTTTTTTTCGATCTCGTTAGGCTTGCCTCGTTTAACTCGTTAAGCTCGATAACCTAGATTTTTTCAGGCGCGACTCAACTCAGTTGACTCGTTTGCCTTATGTAATTAGTTTCATAGTTTAATTAGAAAAAAGAATAGGAGTAAAAATTGTATATCCTTGTAGTAATATGATATCGGAAGCTATTCCCATATTATTAAATTAAGACATCTTAAAATAGGTTGTTAGATTTTCGTTGTGGACCACCAATAACACTTTTGGGTTGGATAGACATACTCTTTTGATAGGTCGAATTGTTCTTGTCAAATTCTGTCTCGAACCTCATTTTAAGTAGTGACAAATATGTTCTAGTAGTGATTCTCCTTCCTTTTATAATCACCATAACCATGAGAGGCTAGTTGGTGTGGAAGATGAAGAATCAGAGAATATAGCTCCATCGGCATCTCTTCACCCAGCCGTGCTAGAAAGCTAGTCCGTGGAAAAAAATGGTACCCCTGAATCAGAACCAAAAGATTATGGTGACCAATCAGACCCGAGGAGAGCCCGGGACTGACCTTTGTGTGGTCTGTGGTTGGGCTCTCCAACATACGGGCCGTCCTACAAGCTCGTTAATTTTCTTTCGGCACGACGATGTCAATATTTGATTCTTTTGTTAGGTTGTATTGACCCCTAATTATCATAAATGTCATTGATATAAAATGGATTTGAATTTTTTCAAGCAATAACAAAAAATAAATTGTTTAATGTTGAATTTATTTGATTTTTCATAGAATAGCAACCGCAAAAAAAAAAACTTGGATTAGTTCGGGAACAAAAACAACAATCATTATTGTAGCTTTTCCAATCACGAAAGATATCACGACCCAATGTATTAATAGATCATCTTTGGGATCAACGGTCAACTGCCCAAGAATATGATTTTTGAAGTTGTTTTTTTTTCTTTCTTTGAAAAATCACTCTTTATGTTGAAGGTTTGTCTAATCTTTTTCTGTGTCTTTTCCTTGATCAGATCTCAGACTCTGTCGCACCTTGTTCGAGTAAAACTTTAATCTCGAGATAGTTTGATGCCATTAGAAGAAAGTAGAGCACATCTGTATCCACATTGAGAAACTTTCGATCCCACTTTTCCAGATCCTCGACCAAAATCTTTCAGTCAATTCGCTTTTCGCTCCACGATATAATTCTAAGGAGAGTGTTGCTATCGACTATCATCAATGAAATCTCATCACTTCCCAGTACAATTTCGATGATATTTTTCAAGGTTTTCGACTGAACTGTCAAGACTTTTTCCACCTCGATAACTTTGCCATCGGAGTACCTCAGGCGTATTTTGGTCTCGGAGCAACGAGAATCGAAAGACATTTTTTTGGGGAAAGAAGACGAGAACGAGAACGAGAACGAGAACGAGAACAGTTAGTGGGAGAAAAGATGCAGACGCTATAGTTATAATAAATTGAGAATGTTATCAGACTAAATCTAAATTAAATATTTTAAAACTTTATAGTATTTACTTAAATTGAAATATTTAAACCAGTTTATCCCAGGTCTCTCTCTCCTCCAACTTTCTTTGTTTTTTTGCAGGATGGCTATTCCACGAAGCATTACGGAGGAGTACCGAGAAGACGTGAAAAGAGAAATCTCCGTTAAGCTTTACCCAGATAATGCGATTCATAGAAAGACTAGAACAGAAGATGAACATCATGATTGCTCTCGCAAACACCTTGCAGAATGAGGACGAGAAGAAAGAGTTCATCGCCTCCACAGAGACGGTGAAGGACGATCATGACAATCTTAAGAAACAATTCACTGACTTCGTAGATTTCCACCATTTTGAGGAGAATTTCACAGTCTTGTTCTCACAGATCAAAGCGTTCATGAAACAAGAACTTGACAAGAACGACAAGCTTCGCTAACTGTGCGTCAAGTTTTTGAGCAAAGAAGATCAGAATTATCTTGATTTTATGAGCGAAGAAGATGAGAAGTTTAATTACAAATGAAGGTTTGGCTCGTCAATCGGCGAAAGAGGTAAAGCCAAGCTCCTATCGAGCGAGGATGGCGAAGAAAGTGAGAAGGAATTAGAGGGATTCTTGAAGAAATTAGAAGGTTCTTCATCAGAGACTAACGAACAGGAAGATGAAAACATTTCCAAGATCCAAGGATTAGAGGAAAAGTTGCAGAGTTTGATACTTCTAGGTGTTTCGAATCAAGATGAAGATGAAGATGGGGAGGCGAGTTTGAAAGAGTGGCTAAACCTGCACAAAAATGGCAATGAAGATTGGAACGCCACGAATGGACCGAGGGGCTCGACAATTGATTTAGCGGCTAATTTGTCTCGGCTGCTGTTGGAGTTCATGATTGATAAGGTTTGTAAAACTTGAGATTTGCCGAAGAGGATTTACTGAAGAACTGATTTGCAGAGGACGAAGAAAAAGGTGATGAAAAATGGCGGTGAAGAGGAAAATGAAGAGAGAGAGATTGCAGTGAAAAATGATGATTTATGCTTCTGTTGTAATTTCATTTTGAAAATCGATACTTATATACTCTGCAGAGGAAACACAACTGAATTTACAAACTCAACTAAATTTACAAACTGAACTTGAACAGTACTCTAACATCTCTCTCAAAAGCAAGGTTGTAGACATAAGATCTTGGATACAAACGAAAAGAACTTCAAGGGCAGAAGTGATTTTGTTAGGGCATCAGACAGTTGGTTGTCGGATGAGGTAAATTTGACCAACAGTAATTTCTTGAGTACTTTATATCGAACAAAATGAAAATCTATCTTAACATGTTTTGATTTGGAGTGTAAGACGATGTTAAAAGCAAGATATGTAGCACTTAAATTGTCACAGAGAATAAGCTGATACCTTAGCAGAAACAATACCCAATTCGTTCAATAAGGACTGGAGTCATAGTACTTCGTTGCGTCATTAGCTACACTATGATACTCTGATTTTGTGCTAGATTGTGACATAACTTTTTGTTTGGTAGAGGACCATGAAATGAAGTTAGTTCCCAAAAATATACAAAATCCATCGGTGCTTTTACCATCATCTGGGCAAGAAGCCTAGTCGGCATCTGTGTAACACATCAAACTGCAACAAAAAGAAGGCGAGAAGAAGATACCTAAAGATGGAGTTCCTTTAAGGTATCGCAAAATGCAATTTACTGCTTGCCAATGAATATCTGACAGAGCATACAGAAATTAGGAAACTTTATTAATGATAAATACAATATCTGATTGAGTTAGACAGTAATATTGGAGACCACCAACAATGATGCGATAGAAAAATCCATCACGAAGAGGTGTACCAGATGTGTAACAACCAGCACCTTGGTCAGGTATTTATCCCGTATTTTATTATGGAATGATTTATGGAATAAGTTGATTTCAAAAAAAAGTAGGTTTACTGGTAAGATTGTAATTAAAATTATTTTGAATCGTTATAAATAGAAATAGGAAAGTCTAAAACCTCATTTAAACCTCTTCTGTAGGCGACTTTTCCTCTCCAGGCGATTCCCTCCACCATTGATTAGCTCTTCCTCCACTCTTTTCAAAATCTTAAGCTCTAGGTAAGGTTTAAGTGATTCACTCATTAAGTCTTCGATTTAAGGATGATTATTGGTTGATGTTTGAAGATTGAGAATCGACCGATGTTAGAATAATGATAGTATTTTTGAGTTTTCTGATTTATGGCATTGGTGATAGGATTCTAGATGTTGTTGATGTTAAGTTTGAAAATCTGACATTGGTATGAATCTGGTAGTTTTAGCACACTAATGCCATCAATGCTAGTGAAGATTAAGCTACGCACACAAGGTGCTCGACTAAACGACTTAGAGGTTTAAACTAGATTCTAAGATAATTTCTTTAATTAGGATTTTACCAGCTTTGAGGTTACATTATTCAGGATATATTTAACATTGTAAAGTGAAATGCTCTAGGTGAAGAAGATCTAAAGGGAAGTGCACGGATTACTAAGGAATCCAGGTAAGTGAGTGTATTAGGATTCCGGCCATTAGGGCCCTACATCATGAGGACGTTAGGAAGATCTTAAGGATAATGCCTTGATGTTCATGATCTGTACCATGATATATGCTGAATGTCTGAGTTTTCTCTGGTGTGAAGTTCTGTTATGCATACATAATCCATGCATCATGATTTATCTTCCAAGTATACGAAAATGTTTTATTTGCATGTTTCTTTTATGAATAAGATAAGAATATGAAATGTATGCAAGTATGATTAAGTGAGGGTTGGGGCGGTTTGGCCAAGTCACTGTCCAGAAATGAACCAAGATTTCTGCTTGAAGGGCCAAATACACGCACTCTGCCTGCCCTCCAGCACAATCCCCTCCTTAATCCATGATATGTGAACGATGAACAAGAATATGATTCCCATGATATGATCAAGAACACGAACAGGAATATGATTTCCATGATTTGAATAAAGAACTTGAACATGATTTTATTGAGTATGCATTCATGAGTATTTATGTATATGTTGCACTCCTTACTAAGCATTAGACTTATAGTTTGAACCTTATGATGTAGGTGACGAATTGAAAGGTGAGGATTTCAATCCAAGTGATAACGTCTAAGAAGGTTGCTGGATGGTACTCGTGAAGGAATTTGTGGCTGGGAAGCGATTTGACCCGAGGTGCTCTTAGTCTGTCATGTTATAAGACAATGAAGTGGAAGTTTAAGTAGAAATTTTTTTTAATGTTTATGAGCTATAAGGGATTTTAGGATTTAAGGATTTTCATCTGTTTTTCTTTAAGTCTTCCGCTACGCATGTTTAAGTTTTATGAGTAAGAATGATTTTTGTGAATTGAGATGTGAGATTACTTTTAGAGACAGTTCCAGAGAGCTAGCCGAACGTTCGTCAGGGGAGGCAATCAAACGGTTGTCTATGTGTTCTATTTTGTAAGTAAAAACAGTCGTTCAGAGTTATAAGTAAAAACAGTCGTCCAGAGTTATAAGTAAAAATGTAAATCGTTGTCCAGAGTTACTTGGACGAATACGTCGTCCAAAGTAAGTAGTCACGTGACTGTGGACGACGAAATCACGTGGTCTGTGGATGACAAACTTAAGTAAGTCCATGGACGTTAGTTTGTGGACGATGAGTTTATGTAGCCCGTGGATAAAGAAGTCATGTGGACGATAAAGTCACGTGGTCTGTGGACGAAAAGTCTAAATAAGTCTGTGGACGATAAAGTTTAGTTAAGCATTCTGGCAGAGAAAGTCAGTCGTCCACACTGACTTCTGTTCCAGTCGTCCACACTGCCTTCTGTTTTCAAACGTCCACACTGCCTTCTGATTTCAGTCGTCCACACCGCCTTCTGATTTCAGTCGTCCACGCTGTCTTCTGTTTCTGTTATCCATTCCTGTCTATTATAACGTCTACCCCTACTATTTAATTTGATGAAACCCGAGAGGAAAAATACTGTTCCTTCAATGAAACCCGATATGAAAGAGTCGAGTTCTGAGAATTTAAGGTTTTTAGTTTGTTGTTCTTTTAAACGTTCACGAGTTATTTTAAAAAAAATTATAAGTAGTTGTTCTTAGATTTAAATGACTAAGTTATGTCGAGAATATGCCGCGACCTACTGGGGTCGTGACAAGATGCTTGTGATAATATTGGTCCGACAAGCATGGGAGTAGGAACTGGATTGCAGGAGTCCATATTAGCTCTAGAGAGTAACTCATATATGTATGCAGATTGGGAAAGGTTCGTACCCATAGGCATGTGAGTGATTGAAATCCCAAGAAAAAATGATAGTGGGCCAAGATCACGGACCTTAAACTGCGAATGTAAATATGCTAAAAGCTGGTTCATCTGAGGAGTGAAGTTACCTGTTAGGATAATGTCGTCGACATAGACTAGCATAATCATAATGAAAGACTGAGTACGACAGACAAACAGCGAAGTATCAGATTTTGATGCCAAGAAACCCCAATGTAGTAAAACATTATGTAGTTTGGTATACCAAGCTCGAGGGAATTGCTTGAGACTATAGAGAGCTTTATGCAAGAGGCAAACAATAGAGGGAAGTGACTAACTAATATGGCGGTTGCTGCATATAAACTGTCTCAGTTAAATCATCATGTAAGAAGGCATTTCTGATGTCCAGTTGTCTAATAGCCCAACTAAAGGATACTGGTAAGACAAGAGTTTTTTGAATCGACGTGACAACTGGACTAAAAGTTTTTTCGTAATCAATGCCCTCTGTTTGATCATACCCTTTTGCCACTAGACGAGCCTTGTAGTGACTGATTTTACCATCTGAGTTGAATTTGGTCTTGAAGACCCATTTGCACCCAATAGTTTTAGCCCCTTGTGGAAGAGTAACCAAAGTCCAAGTTCTTGTTTCATGAAGAGCTGAGATTTCTTCTTGCATGGCAGATAACCAATACAGACATTTAGAGGCTTGTAAAAATGTTTTTGGTTCAAAAGAAGTTTGGGTGGAAAGAGTCTTTGATTTAAAAATACCATCTTTTGCTCTGGTTCTCATAGGATGCTCATTAATGACGAGTGGAGGAGGGGTTGGAGTTGGGATGGTCAATGGAGGAACTGGGGAGGAAGGGTGGTTAATAGGAGCTGAAGTAGAGGAAGGTGTGGGAGAAGATATCGGGGGAGAACTTGAGTGATGGTTAGGAAAAAGAGAAAAAAGGCATATAGGGTATTGACAACGAGAAAGGAGTTGGTTGTGAAAGTGATTTGTTTAAGGTCGAGAAAGGAAAGTGGGTTTCTACAAAGTTGATATGATGAGAAACGTAAATTTTATTGGTGTGAGGATCTAAGCCTATGTAGCCTTTTTGTTGTTGACTGGGACCTAAGAAGACACATGGGAGGGAACATGGTTGTAGTTTATGAGAATTGAAATGTCGAAGAAAGAAAAAGCACAGACAACCAAAAACACATAGGGATGCATATTGTGGAATAGAACCAAACATGCATTCAAAAGGAGATTTTTACTAGAGGACATGAGTAGGTAAGAAATTTATTAAAGTAGTGCTGTGGCAAAGGCATAAGGCCTGAAATGTTGAGAAACTGATGAATGAAACAAGAGTGCGAGACCAATTTCAACATGTCATTTTTTACGTTCGACTCGACCATTCTGATTTAGAGTGTAGGGACACGAGACATGATAATGAATACCAAGAGACTTAAACAACGTAGAGAGAGATTGGAACTCTCCACCCCAATCTGATTGAATAATTTTGATATTAATACCAAATTGAGTAGAAACAAATTTATGAAAATGCTGAAAAATATTATGAACTTCACTTTTTAATTTCAAAGGAAAGAACCAAGTAAACCGAATACAATCCTCCACAAATAACAGAAAATATCGTGTACCAGTAATTGATGTTATAGGTGACGGACTCCAAACATTGGTACGTACAATTTCAAAAGGTGAACTAGCACGTGACTTAGAGTTTTGAAAAGTTACTGATGAGATTCGCTCATCTGACATGAAACACAAAACTAAGAAACATTTGTCGGTGAGAAGGGGAATATTACATAGGTGCAGCACACGCTTCAAAACAGAGGGAGACGGGTGGCCTAACTTGGAATGCCAAAAACAGGGAGAAGAAGGACCACTAGCTGGAGCCGACAGCCAAGTAGAGAAGGACTGAACCGGAGAGGCCGATTGGAGGTGATAGAGTCCATCAGTGGAGGAGCCCTGAAGGAGTATCTGACGAGTAGAACGATCCTTGACAAAAAAACAGGAAGTATGAAACTCAACGAAAACAGAATTGTCTCGGCACAATTTAGCAACACTAATCAGATTATGAGACATTAGAGAGGTGTGGCAAACTATGTTTAGTTGGAGTGACCGATCAACGGTCGAAATAGCAGCTGAACCAGTGTGGGAAATTAAAAGGAGCTTACTGTCGGCAGTGGCGACTTGGGTAGAGCCGATGTAGGGTTGAGGTTGGTTGAGCACGGAGGAATCCAAAGTGAAGTGGTGGTTCACACTAGAGTCGAGAAGTCACAGTACGGCGGAGGCGGTGGCTATCGGCGTTGGTAAAAGTCTGGCAGGGGAAGGAGGATAACTGGTTGTGCTGAAGGAAGGCGAAGGTGAGCTGTAAAGGGCGTGAGGATGGGTCGACAGGCTGGTGAAGTGGACTTGAGGTTGGGCTGCTGAATAGCTAAAAATTTGCAGAGTGGGCTGAGTGTTGGGTCGGTATGATAGGTTAAGCCTATGGTAACAGCCCAGAGTAGAGTGACCCGGTTTATTGCAGATCTAGTAGTAGGCTTTGAACTGATTTGCAAGTCGAGGCGAGCGCCAGTGGGTTTGTACCCGGGTCCATTCTGGTGAAAGCCAGACGACATGTGCGGTCGGAAGAAACCATTCGGTGGCGGGCGAGGATTCCAGTTTGGTATAAAAGGGCGTAAATTTACTGCGTTTGCTTGAATCTAACCTGACACCGGAAAAGAACCAGCCGAGTTCTGTTTTTCCAAACGGAAATCAAAACTTTGAAGAAGGCTGTGAACTTCTTCGAGAGGAGGTTGGTCCGGTTGATTGGTGATGGAGATGACAAATGCATTGTACTCGCTACTGAGGCCACCCAGAAAATAAATCATCTGATCCCGGTAAGAAACAGGTTTGCCGATTTCAGCCAGTGTTGCATGAAGTAGTGATTTTCTGAATATAACTTGCTACAGAAATTCCATCATTTGACATGGAATGGAGCTGACTGCGTAGATCTGTAATCCTTGCTAAGGAGGAGAGGATACAAAAATTCGTGCAAGGGCTCCCCAAACCTCACTGACAGTGCTGAACGAAACGATTTGTGGATGTAGATCTTCAAAGAGAGATGAAAAAATGCAGCTCATTATAAGCCGATTATAGCTGTGCCATAAGCTAAATTCTGGGTTGATTTGAGAAGAAATGGAGTCCATAAACTGTGGGGGAGAAGGATAGGTGCCGTCGAGGATATTATGAAAGTCTAAAGCTTCAACAACTTAATGATCTAGTGCGGAATTAAAGATCGAACATACCTCCGGCCATTCCCGTTTCAAGCTTCTGGTTTTGGTTCTTCTAAACCAACTTCTCTCTCTGTCGATGGTGTTTCACAGAATGAATCGAGATTGTGGCTTAGGGACCCAAACCGTTTTTACGTTTCCTTAATATCCTCTAACCATCAGAGAGAAACCCACGATATGGGTAGTTACATACATGTTATTTTATTTTATTTTATATTTAATTGTATTTATTAAACCAAACCGTAAAGAAGATAATTATATCCAATATTCTCCCACTTGGTTAATAAATCCAAACATGTATCACAATGAGAAATATGACACATGAATCATAGCGATAAGTCCTCTAATAAAATGAGTATTATCTTCAATGTATCACAATGCATCACATTTCTCAACAATAACCCATAAAACTTAATGAATAAACTATATGTTTATTCTAGATCCATACTTTAACGATATTTCTCTAATAATCAATATGCGCATAATAAGAACCAATGCATATGAGAAATTATCACTAATAGAGTTTCACTAAATCATTCGTTCTTACAACGAAATAAAATCACAAAGTGGAACCAAGTCCCATTCGTTCTACATGATCCTTGAATTTCTTTGGTGGCATGCCTTTAGTCAAAGGATCTGCAATTATCAACTCAGTGCTAATGTGCTCAATGACCACTTTCTTTTCCTTAACACGTTCTCTAATGGCTAAGTACTCAATGTCGATGTGTTTACTTCGACTACCACTCTTATTGTTCTTAGCCATAAAAATTGCAGCTGAGTTGTCACAAAACAACTTCAATGGCCTAGAGATGGAATCAACAATCTTAAGCCCAACAATGAAACTCTTCATCCATACACCATGCGAAGTAGCCTCAAAACATGATACAAACTCGGCCTCCATGGTGGAAGTACCAGTCAATGTCTGCTTTGCACTCCTCCACGATACAGCTCCATCAGCGAGCATGAAAACATAACCAGATGTCGATTTCCGTGAATCAACACATTCGGCAAAGTCTGCATCGGAGTAGCCCACCACCTCTAGAGTATCAGTCCGTCTGAACATAAGTATGTAATCCTTCGTTCCTTGAAGGTATCTCATCACATTCTTTGCAGCCTTCCAGTGGTCCAAACCTGGATTACTCTGATATCTTCCCAATACCCCAACAACAAATGCAATGTCAGGTCTTGTGCAGACCTGAGCATACATCAGGCTTCCAACAACTGAAGCATATGGAATGTTTTTCATATGTAATGTTTTTCATTTGTTCCCTTTCGAGATCATTCCTTGGGCATTGGTCCAAACCAAACTTATCACCCTTAACAACGGGAGCTACACTTGGTGAACAATCTTTCATCCGAAATCTCTCTAAAACCTTATTGATATAGGTTTCTTGAGACAGACCCAAAACACCTCTATCTCTGTCTCTATGTATCTTAATGCCAATGACATAAGACGCATCACCCATATCCTTCATGTCGAAATTCTTAGAGAGAAATTGTTTCACCTCATATAACAAACCTTTGTTGTTAGCTGTAAGTAAAATATCATCCACATACAGAACAAGGAAACAAAGCTTACTCCCACTGATCTTTTGGTATATACAATGATCCATAACGTTCTCTACAAAACCAAACGAAGAGATAACATCATGGAATTTCAAATACCATTGACGAGAAGCTTGCTTCAATCCATATATGGATTTCTTAAGCTTGCACACCAAATGCTCACCACTACTAGAGGAAAATCTTTCAGGTTGTTTCATGTATACCTCTTCCTCTAATTCTCCATTAAGAAATGCTGTTTTCACATCCATTTGTTGCAACTCTAAATCAAAATGTGCAACTAATGCCATGATTATGCGAAGAGAATCTTTCTTAGATACAGGAGAAAATGTCTCCTTGTAGTCGATTCCTTCCCTCTGAGTGAATCCTTTAGCAACGAGTCTAGCTTTATATCTTTCAATGTTGCCCATTGAGTCTTTCTTTGTCTTAAAGACCCATTTGCATCCTATGGTTTTTACACCATTAGGCAACGTGACAAGATCCCAGACTTCATTAACAGCCATAGAATCCATTTCATCCTTCATGGCGTCATGCCAGAATATTGACTCTGCACATCTTATGGCTTGCAAAAACGTTTCGGGATCATTTTCGGCTCCGACATTAAAATCCGATTCTTGCAAATACACAACATAATCACTAGAAATCGCTAACTTCTTTACTCTAGTAGATCTCCTTAATGTTGGATCAACATCATCTTGTAGAATTTGTTGATCAACCGGTTGCACAACTATTTCAGGTAACTCCTGAACAATCTGATCTACTGGCTCATTATCAACAACTTGTGGAATTTCAGCGATTGTTCTCACAACAGCCGGTTGGTCTCGAGGGTTGTTGTGAATAACAATCAATCTACTACTTGAGCACGATGGTTGCGCTTCTAAATGATCATTATCTGGAACGGTGTTCCAGGATCGATCGCTCCCACTGATCAAGTCATTCTCAAGAAATTTTGCATTTCTTGATTCCACAATTCTAGTGCTGTGAGAAGGACAATAGAATCTGTACCCCTTAGATCTTTCGGCATATCCAATGAAATACCCACTAATAGTCCTTGGGTCCGGTTTCTTTTCTTGCGGATTATATACTCTTACTTCACACGGACATCCCCAAACACGTATATGACGCAAACTCGGTTTCCAACCTTTCCATAACTCAAATGGCGTCTTTGGGACAGCCTTGGTTGGAACTCGGTTTAATATATGCACAGCCGTCTTAAAAGTATCAATCCATAATGACTTTGGAAGGTTGGAGTTACTTTGCATACTCCGCACCATGTCCATCAATGTTCAGTTTCTTCTTTCTGCAACATCATTCTGGTCCCGAGAACCAGGCATAGTGTATTGGGGCACAATCCCATGCTCTTGAAGAAACTTTGCAAATGGACCAGCCAATTGTCCCTTCTCATGGTATCTACCATAATATTCTCCACCTCTATCTGTTCTCACGATCTTAATTTGCTTATCGCACTGTTTCTCTACTTCCGCCTTGAAAATCTTAAAGCCGTCTAAAGCTTCATCTTTAGAATGAAGAAAGTAGATGTACATATATCGCGAGTAATCATCAATGAAAGATATGAAGTATTTCGGACCATGCATATCCATATCAGGACAACAAATATCTGAATGGATGATTTCTAAAATGGTTGTACTTCTCGTAGCCCCTTTCTTGGATTTATTGGTCTGCTTTCCCTTAATGCAGTCCACACACGTATCAAAATCAGTAAAATCTAAAGTACTAAGTACTCCATCTTTTACTAATCTCTTAATCCTCTCAATAGAGATATGTCCCAATCTCCGGTGCCACAAAGTAGAAGAATCCTCATTTATAACACAACGTTTTATGCCAGATTGAACATGTACAACATTATAAGCAGTGTCATTTTGTAAATCAATAGAAAAAAGACCATTCAACAATGTACCACTCCCAACATTACTAGATTTATAAAACAAATCAAACGATGTTCCATAAAAGTTGAAAGAGTATCCCAAAGGTACAAGTTTTGAAACAGAAATTAAATTCCTAGAAAAGTTAGGAACATAAAAGGTCTTTTCTAAATACAAATTAAAACCACTGCTTAAAGGTAAACAACATGTTCCAATTGCCTCCACACGTGATTGCATCCCATTTCCAGAATAGATGCCTTCTTCATTTGGCGTTGGCTTCCTTAGGTTTCGCATACCCTGTAAGGTATTAGAAACATGGATTGTAGAACCAGAATCAATCCACCATGTGTTATAATTAATATCAACCATATTAGATTCATAACAGACAAAAGAGATCAAGTTACCTTTCTTCTCAAGCCATATTGGAAACTTCGGGCAATCTTTCTTAATGTGCCCCTTCTTGTTACAAAAGAAGCACCTTATTTCCTTCGGGTCTTTCTTAATCCCTCCGGTTGCTGGTATTTTCCCTTTTCCCTTTGGCTTACGAGCTTTGTGGTCCTTCTCATATGTAACTGTAAGTGCACTCTCACCTAAATCCATAGACAGAATATTCTCTTCCTGAACACACATGGTCATAAGTCATTAATTGACCATTTTTCCTTATGTGTGTTATAGGAGATCTTAAAGGCTCCATATGCTGATGGAAGGGTCGCCAATATGTAATGCACCAAGAAAGACTCTGACATCTCAACCTCAAGTCTTTTAAGCTGAGCCGCAATGTCCCGTAGCTTCATAATGTGCTCACGCACACCTCTTACTGTAGTGAGCTTCGTGGATGTGAACTTGATTATAAGAGTACTGGCAAGAGCTTTATCAGAAGTTACAAACTGCTCATCAATCGCCTTCAGTAATGCTTTGACATTTTTATGCTCCTCAATCGAACCACGAATACTTTCGGATATTTTAGTCTTTATGAACATCATACTGAGACGGTTAGACCGTTCCCATCGTTCATGAAGAGTTAAATCATCCAGAGTACTTTCATCATCAATGATTGGTTCGTCTTTCCTTATAGCATCGTCAATGTCCAAACCTCCCAAATGAAGAAGAATTCTCTCTTTCCAGACCTTATAGTTATCACCCACAAGTTCGGGAATCTCACATTTAATATCAGAAATACTACCAGTCATCATAACTGCAAAAAATTCAATCACACATGCTTATAAATTTAAATGAGACAAATAAACATAGATCATATTTTACCAACGTAAATCATGCTTAAATTAAAATGCATCTAATGACATAAAACTTGTCTGTGGACTAAAGATTTAATTCAGTCAGATACATTTATAACTTTATGATAAAATTATCACATTATGTTCCTTTTCCTAACTCCTGTGGGTAAATTAGGAAATATAATATGATATTTCATCCTAATTAATTACATAAATATAATAGAAATTCCTGTGGGATAAAATCTATCATATCAAATGAAATTAATTACAATTAATATCTTAATATGATTCTAAATACTTATATTTGATTTAGCCTAATTAAAAATGTTGTGGCTACTCTCCAATTAACTAAATCACATGAATCATTTGACATTAAATTTAATTCACAATGATATTTATAATATGCTCAAAAATATAAATAATGTGAATTGTCAAGATTAAATTAAATGCATAAAAAAAATATTTAAATGCACTCATGTTTCACTGTTGAAATATGCAATTTAGTACATTCAAAGAATATTTTAATTTTCTTTAAATTATTATCACTACTGGAGACCCATGTGAATAATTGTATACCAAATTGTACACCCTTTGCCGAGGCTGCATCTCTGCAGAAAAGGCCTGGGAACTTTCCTCATCCTGGACCACAATTAAGTCCAACCCATTCACATTATCCAGGGGTTATCAAAATACACTTTGTTGCAGGTTGGAAAATGACTATTTTAGTCTTCTGTCGGCATTTTGAAAACATACATTTTTAGGCATTTTAAATAATATTTTATTCAAAATACTATTCATCGTCTTCAACCTTCGACGGATCCAAACGACTCGTTACGACCCGACTCAAAAACCCGGCGATTTTTCCATCAAAATCTCAACAAAAGCATGCCAAATTAACCCAGACATTATAGAAATCAAATTACATAAGGATTTCTAACATTAAAATTCAAAACAAAGCATAAAAGATCAATGCCCTAATTTTAAAAATCTCCATTAACGAAGAAGGTAGAGGTTACTAACACGCTCTGATACCAAATGAAAGTCTAAAGCTTCAACAACTTAATGATCTAGTGCGGAATTAAAGATCGAACATACCTCCGGCCATTCCCGTTTCAAGCTTCTGGTTTTGGTTCTTCTAAACCAACTTCTCTCTCTGTCGATGGTGTTTCACAGAATGAATCGAGATTGTGGCTTAGGGACCCAAACCGTTTTTACGTTTCCTTAATATCCTCTAACCATCGGAGAGAAACCCACGATATGGGTAGTTACATACATGTTATTTTATTTTATTTTATATTTAATTGTATTTATTAAACCAAACCGTAAAGAAGATAATTATATCCAATATATTATCGATCCCGTTGGCAATGACGATGTTCAGAAGCTGCACCTTCCATATGAGGTAATTGGTGCTATTTAACTTCATGGTTAAAGTCTAGTTTACAGAAGGAAATAGTGGAAGGGAGAAGAAAGGAGAGCTGAAGGGGAGGATGGAATCGCGGAGCTGGAAGATGCCATTTTTTGGCTTTGATACCACGATAAGATTTGTAAAACTTGAGATTTGTTGAAAAGGATTTACTGAAGAATTGATTTGTAGAGGATGAAGAAGAAGGTGATGAAAAATGGCGGTGAAGAGGAGAAGATGAGAGAGAGAGAGAGAGATTGCAGTGCAAACTGATGATTTATGTTTCTGTTGTCATTTTATTTTGAAAATCGATACTTACATACTCTGCAGAGGAAACACAACTGAATTTACAAACTCAACTAAATTTACAAACTGAACTTGAACAGTACTTTAACAATGATCATAATGCCTGACCAAGAAGGCATAGCAGAGAAGCTAATAATGTTGAAATCGACACTCAAAGCTATAAGCCAAGACAATGATACATTAATCATGGAGAAGATAGTTAGTGTAATGGAAATGGTGGGAAATAAACCATTGACAAGAAAACTACAGTAGGAGTCTCGGCAGAAAGCCTAGTCGATTAATTTATTGATCTATTTTTCGAGTTTCTCTTGCATGTCGAGAGCATCATCACCTTCCCGTTGCTGCCCATTTCGATCAAGCTGATGGAAGGATTGGTATATGCACTCGAATGCGGTCTCGAGCAATGCAATGCACAACTTAAGGAGGTGGAAGCGAAGATTAATGAACTTAAGAAGCTGATTTCATGCGATTTTGAGTGTGAGAATCTGACAAGTTTAGAACTGAGGGTAGCGTTAATGTGGGATCAAGTGAAAAAGTAGGACATAGCAGAAGAGCAGCCTATGTAGCTGTTTCTAAGATGTAAATGTAAATATTTCATCATCAATTACAGACTAATTGGGTTAACATCATCATTCCTTGTGCATGTAATCAAATAAACTCATGCATGAATATTACTTCACAAATGAAATCTGATATATACCTTGAGAGAGAGCGCAATGGACTGGGGGCGGGCGCTTGCAGAGTGGTGAAGATCGGAGAGGGGTTGGCTAGATATATATAGGCAGAGTATTACTTTAGTTAACACAAACAAACACGTTCTCTCATATGAAGTTGTCTTGTGTATTTCTTTCTTTTCTTGGATGGGGAACTCAATTTAAGCATGGTACTCTTAACTACATTGACTCATACAAGAGGTAAATGCTTGTCAAAGTTCAACATTTGTATAATCATGATCGTTGGATATTTTTTTACGCTTTGTACATAGAGATGTTAAACGAGCCGAGTCGAGCCTAAAAAGACTCGACTCACCGAGCCTGCCGAGTCTAACAAGTTGATCCCAAAAAATTTTCAACCCGAGCCGGCTCGCGAGTCACAAGCTGGCTCGCGAGTCACGAGCCTGCTCACGAGTCACGAGCCTAACGAGCCGAGACGAGCCGGCCCAACGAGCCTAACTGTAACACCTGAATGGTTCTGTATCATGTAATTGTCCATAAATTTCTTTGTATAAAAACTTGTCAAATATATGATGTACCTTTTTATGGAATTTGGTAGCCAAAGGTTTAAAAGTTAGAGGATAGAACAATCAAGGAGGGAGTTAAAATGTATAAATTTTAAAATTGAAGTATGAATTTAAGTTGGAAAACTTCTCCATAAAGTTACACCCTAAAAACCTATAGCCAAACACCTTCTCTTTCCTTCCTCTCCTCACTTACACGTTTTCTACTTGAAGGGAAACCTTTCCTCCCTGTATATTTTTTTTTTAGCACACTCTCTCTCCTCTGTCTTCTTCTCCAAGCAAAAACCAGTAGCTCTCCCTCCATTGGCGATTATTTTCTTCACGCCAAGCTTTGATTTTTTTTTGTTGAAGACTTAAGGTAAGACAAAAGTTGGTTAGGGTTTATGCAAACTTAATGCATAATAGAAGTGATTTTTTTGGGAGTTTTATGAATGTTTGAACAACCCAATTGGATGTCCAAAAATTCTGAATTTGATGTTGTATTTCTTCTTCTAAATGATGTTTAAATGGATTAAAAAGTTTGGTTGTTGATGGAAAAGCATGAAAATAAGAGTATGTGCATGATTGTTCAATTAGGGTTAAAATGCAGAGCAGTTCGATTTTTGGAATTCTTTTCATGTTTTTGTTTTGCTTTTGACAAATGAATGGTTCTATGCTAAACTAGATGTTATAAAGTTTCCAAAAATGTTGAATCATTGGAATCAGATAAAAATTTTAGGGAGTTACGACCGTTTGAAGTTGAGCCTAATTGGTTGAGAAATCAGAGTTTTGATTGTTGTTTATTGAATTTTCGTAAATTGAATTGGTTTAAGCCAGTTGAATTTGTTAGTCGATAGTGTTTGAATTTCATTTATATGGATGCTTGAACGTTTTGAGTAAAGTTTTGGATTAAACTGAAGTTGTTGAACCTATAGAATTGGTTATTGAAATTGTGATGTATTAATGAGTTCAATACACATATTTAGGTTCTAAGCTCCAAGGAAAACATCAAGGTTGCTTAAATTCTGAAGGATCAAAGGTAAGATTATACTGTATGTGCTTGGCCCTTAAGGCCTACATTACCAAGGTACTAGGTTTTTATGCTTTAACGGGGTATGCTTACGAGTAGTTTAGGCTTTAGGCAAGTATTATGCTAAGTGTTTTGTTTGTTATAACGCTTGAGGATATGTTTTCATGTTACGTGTATATTATGTTTATTCACACCGTATGTTCATGCATCACGTTTTCAAGGAAATAATGAAAAAAATTTTATGTACATGTTTTATGTAAGAAAGATAAGAAAATGTTATGTTATGAAATGTACCGGTTAAGTTGTGGGACGGAGAATAGCATACAAAATCGTCCACCTAAGCTTTGCGTATCCTTGCCGTTGGGTGGGCCAGGGGGCAGTTAAAACTCCGTGAATCCTAGGGCTGACCTAGACCAGAGGAACACATGTTATGTTTCTGGTATCTACTCCTTTAATACGCCCATTTAACCACCATGTCACTGGAACTAGATGAAAAGTAAAGTATGTACATGTTTTGAAAAGTATCATGCATAGCACGAGCATTGTATGTCATTGTTATGATCTTGTTGAGCGTTAGGCTCATTAGTTAAACTCCGTGATGTAGATCCTGACCGAACTGATGACGACTTTGAGCCTCAAGCTAATGAGTAGACGCAGTTGGAGGAACAAGCTCATGGGGGTTGGTTGTGGCAGTCAGGTGAATTTTGACCCATGGGTGATGTTTTAAGGTTTATGTCTATGTTTTAAAGTCTTTTGGAATATGATGTACTGTTAGTTTTCGAATTTGGAGATTTTCCGGAACTGTTTTGGGGTTTGTGTATGGATATTTTCAGTTTTACCATACAGTTCGTTTTCGTAAATTTTGCTACGCTCTTGGCTATGTTTTTATGTTATTTTTTAAACTTGTTTCAATTCGTTATTTTACGATACCTTTCAAACGTATTTTACGATCGTTTCCCACATATTTCAAAGGATTTAAACGTCCCAAAAACAGATTTTAAGTTTTAAAGAAAACGATAAAAAATTTTACGCTAAAAATGCTATAAAGTTCATGTAAGTCATGTCACATGACGGCCCGCCGAGGTCGTCACACTAACGAGCCAAGCTTACATAAATAAAATTATTTTATTTAAATATACTATATATTTCATCAAAGTTTTATTTATTAAAACTATAATAAATATTTATTATAATAATAATAAAATATGATAGATAGTTGTGTAAATAATAGAAATCTTTAATTAATACAAAAATGACATTTAATTATAAAAAAACATAAGAAAACAAATATATAAAAAATATAACATTCATTGACATTTGCGTCACTACAAATTAGATCATCCCAACTAGGTTGGCACCCATCTAATTGTCAATCATGTGCAAAATGTCAAAAAAAATTACAAGTTGAAAAAATACTTCAAAATTTAAATTACAATGCTAATCTTCAACTTTTCAAAATTTTAAAGTCTTCAAGTATTTTGTCCTCTCGTTGTTGGTTTCTCTTAATGACGTCATTCCAATCCTTCATGCAAATGAGTGCCTTTATGAGATCGGATGTAAGTCGTCCTTGACGTTCATCGTACACATGTCCACCTGCACTAAAAGTAGACTCCGATGCTACGGTAGAAACCAAAGATGTTAGTAGATCACGTGCCATTATAGAAAGAATAGGATATGTGGTGGAAAACATTTTCCACCAATCTAAAATATCAAAGTTTTCTTCGTGAGAAAATTAATATCGAGTGTCAAAATAAATATTTAGTTCATTTCGTGTAATAACCCGGAAATTTTTACCTAGTAAATTAAAAGTTTTGTTAGAATTTTCGTGTGAGATTTTAACAGGTTAATTAGTTTAAACACGTGAAGGCGATTTAGTAATTTGGTTAAATAAAATAAAATAAAAAATTTATTAAAAACAGAATTGCTTCGTGAAGAAGCCATTCTGTTTCTTCAGCCTGAGCTCCCGACGAGAGGGAGATCCCGAGCGACGTCCATGCTCTGACGACCACCGCGATTTCCGACGTTCTCCGGCCAGACAACAGCGGCGAGCAGGCTTCACTTGTTTTCGCGCACGAACTAACAGGTCAGACTCGGTTTTGCTCTGTTCTGGTTCTGTTCGAGGTCGTGGGTAACGAGCTGTTTTGAGCTCCGATCACCGGCCAAAATTGGCTGCTTCCAAAGAGGATTCGCCGACCCTTGGACCGGCTATGATCACTTGGCCGTGAAGGGCTTTGTTTGGGCGAAAGGCAGCAAGCCCTGTTCGGGCAATTCGAATTCTTTGCTGTGTATAGCCTCAGGATTTTGTTGGGTTATGTTAATTGGATGTTAGGGTGATCGATTGGTGAAGAAATTGGTAGAATCGGATTGAAGTGGAAATTTTGGATATTTAGGGTAAAAACCGGTTCTGTTTTTGGAGGATTTGACCTAGTTATTGTTATTTGTTTTGAATTCTTTCTTGGTATGTTAAACTAAGTTATTAGGGGAGTACGTGGCCGCTGAAATCTTTCGATTCCGATAACTGACGCAAAAGTAACCCGCGTTTGAAGTTTCGGGTCGGTTTTTACTGAACCCAAATTAGTGGCGCGTTTAGTTATGTTTTAGTTGGGTTAGACTAGAAATAGTAGTTTGTGAGTAAATTGGTGAATGTAAACCTAATTTTAATGAAGTTTGAATGTTTGTCGTAGGTAGAGCCATAGGTGGACAGGGAACCGAGCATCCTCAGCGAGCTAGGACACCAGGTAAGCAGTAGTGTGGTTGAGAATGTTTGAGAGTCCCCCAGAAAGGCCTACACCACAGTTGTTTGCATGTTGTGAGTCGTGTGTATGTCGTGAGTAGTCGGTATGTGATGTGGACGAGAAGTTGTCGTTAGTTGGGCATGGTGTGTATGTCATAAGTTAATTGTATGTGTGGTACGTGCAGGGTCCGTCGCCAATGGTATGAAGTTAGTTCTTGTGAGGGTGTGTGAGAGAGTTGTTATGGGTAGGTGGTGAGCTCTGTGAGGGTGTGGACAGGCGTACGTATGTGGTGAGGCCTTGGGAGGGTTGTGGGACAGTTGTATGTAGGTGGTGAGCCTTGTGAGGGTTGTGGGAAAGTTGTATGCAGGTGGTGAGCCTTTGTGAGGGTTGTGGGAAAGTTGTATGCAGGTTGGTGAGCCTTGTGAGGGTTGTGGGACAGTTGTATGTAGGTGGTGAGCCTTGTGAGGGTTGTGGGACAGTTGTATGTAGGTGGTGAGCCTTGTGAGAGTTGTGGGACAGTTGTATGTAGGTGGTGAGCCTTGTGAGGGTTGTGGGACAGTTGTATGTAGGTGGTGAGCCTTGTGAGGGTTGTGGGACAGTTGTATGTAGGTGGTGAGCCTTGTGAGGGTTGTGGGACAGTTGTATGTAGGTGGTGAGCCTTGTGAGGGTTGTGGGACAGTTGTATGTAGGTGGTGAGCCTTGTGAGGGTTGTGGGACAGTTGTATGTAGGTGGTGAGCCTTGTGAGGGTTGTGGGACAGTTGTATGTAGGTGGTGAGCCTTGTGAGGGTTGTGGGACAGTTGTATGTAGGTGGTGAGCCTTGTGAGGGTTGTGGGACAGTTGTATGTAGGTGGTGAGCCTTGTGAGGGTTGTGGGACAGTTGTATGTAGGTGGTGAGCCTTGTGAGGGTTGTGGGACAGTTGTATGTAGGTGGTGAGCCTTGTGAGGGTTGTGGGACAGTTGTATGTAGGTGGTGAGCCTTGTGAGGGTTGTGGGACAGTTGTATGTAGGTGGTGAGCCTTGTGAGGGTTGTGGGACAGTTGTATGTAGGTGGTGAGCCTTGTGAGGGTTGTGGGACAGTTGTATGTAGGTGGTGAGCCTTGTGAGGGTTGTGGGACAGTTGTATGTAGGTGGTGAGCCTTGTGAGGGTTGTGGGACAGTTGTATGTAGGTGGTGAGCCTTGTGAGGGTTGTGGGACAGTTGTATGTAGGTGGTGAGCCTTGTGAGGGTTGTGGGACAGTTGTATGTAGGTGGTGAGCCTTGTGAGGGTTGTGGGACAGTTGTATGTAGGTGGTGAGCCTTGTGAGGGTTGTGGGACAGTTGTATGTAGGTGGTGAGCCTTGTGAGGGTTGTGGGACAGTTGTATGTAGGTGGTGAGCCTTGTGAGGGTTGTGGGACAGTTGTATGTAGGTGGTGAGCCTTGTGAGGGTTGTGGGACAGTTGTATGTAGGTGGTGAGCCTTGTGAGGGTTGTGGGACAGTTGTATGTAGGTGGTGAGCCTTGTGAGGGTTGTGGGACAGTTGTATGTAGGTGGTGAGCCTTGTGAGAGTTGTGGGACAGTTGTATGTAGGTGGTGAGCCTTGTGAGGGTTGTGGGACAGTTGTATGTAGGTGGTGAGCCTTGTGAGGGTTGTGGGACAGTTGTATGTAGGTGGTGAGCCTTGTGAGGGTTGTGGGACAGTTGTATGCAGGTGGTGAGCCTTGTGAGGGTTGGGGGGCAGTTGTATGTAGTTTGTGAGTTTTGTGCACTTTGTGGGTCTAGGTATGCGATGTGATGGAATGTGATGCCGATGTTGTGTGTGCAGTCGTGGTGATTAACGGGGGCCCCCCTTACTCCGTGGGGCTGCAGGATCGTAGCCGCCACATGGTCAGGTTAAAACCAAGGGATGCGATATTAACGCTTTGGGGACCGTTATAAAGGTAGAGTACGCCTGACTATGTGGGACGGCGGGACGTAACGCCACGTGGTCGAGGTTAAAACTGAGGGATGACGATACGTAATGCCTCGGGGACCGTTATAAAGGTAGAGTGCGGGGCCACCTGACTACGTGGGACGCCGGGACATAACGCCACGTGGTCGAGGTTAAAACCGAGGGATGGCGATACGTAACGTCTCGGGGACCGTTATAAAGGTAAACAGTGCGGTGTGGGGGTTTGGTTGTAACTTGTGGACCCCGTTCCTGGAGGAACCAGGACGGCAATGACGTGCCGGTAAACAGTGCGGTGTACGGACTGACTGCCCGGTGCGGTTACATTCCAAACCTCGGTGAGATGCAATGCGGTGAGATGATGACAATGTGTGTAGAGACCTGCATGTGTTAGGATTGCATAACCAGTTTTCATGTTTCACGTTTATTTTCAGCACTTTACTTGCTAAGCTTTGAGCTTACGGTGTGTTCTGTGGTGTAGGTACTGCTGACCTGGTGGGTGTGTACCGAGAGTCTGACTAGGAGTAGGTGGCAGTTGGTGGCGTGCGACCAGGGCCCCGGTTGATGACAGTGTTAGGGCGACCCGACCCAAGAGGAGTCGTAGCATGGTGTTGATAGGGAGTAGGATTTTTGGTCTTTTGTGAGGGTAGTTGTATTTGTTGTATATAGTCATAGTTAAGGGTGATATGTCGCCCTATACTGTGAACTTTCTTCACTTAGGGATGGTAGTATTTTAGTTTCACTCTTTATTGCTATTTGGTGATTTCGTATGCTGGATTGTTAAGTAGGAGTATTCTGGATTGGTTTGGATTTATTCGTTTGCAGGTACTTAGCATTTTGGGGGCGCCATTTTCCGACGTTACTCTGTCGAAATTTTTGGGGAGGACGCCGTAGGTGCTTAATAGGTTAGGATTAAGGGAAATTAGTGAGTCGTTTAGCTTAGAGTAGTCTCTGTAGCGAACCGGGAATCCAGGTGGGTTTTCGGGGCGTTACATTTCGCATATAATTAGAGTAAACATCTGTATCTAATTGATTCCAAATATCATGAATACCAAATTATGAACCTACAATATTTCTACCACCACTTCTTGAACTAGCATTTGAAGAAGTACGTGAAAAGACTAACATTATAATATTTAAATTCATAAGAATAATATAAACTAACAATTCCATTAGTTATTTGATCATAGAAAGTAAAGAAATAGTATGTAAATTATTAGAAATTTTATTAATCATGAGATGTACTTCTCTTAATTTATATATGGGATCCATTATACATGCATAACAAAAAATATGAGGAATGTCAAGCCAATAATTTTTAAATTTTATTTCAATTTTATAAAGTATATCTCTAAATTCATCTATTTGTCGATATTGTGTAAAATTACCCGTTAAGTTTATAAAATTTGGGAGAATAAGATGAGAAGTGTGATAATAAATTCCCGAACATTCATTTGTAGCATCATAAAATGATTTTAAAAAATCAAGAAATATATTAGTTACATTAAAATTATATTTATCAAGATTAATACTCGGTGTTTTATCATTAATAAAAGCACAAATAACTTGTTAATATGACCTAGTATTTTCCAATATTAAATAAGTAGAATTCCATCTATTATCTACATCGGTTTTTAATTTTCGTGGTTTAAGTTGGCAGCTTTACAAAAATCTCTATATTCTTGTTGCCTCGAAATTAGATCCAATTATATAAGAAATTACGAATCTAATTAATTCAATATGAAGCGAAATATATGTCATACCATCTTTAACAACTAAATTTAAAATATAACACACACAAGCTCATATGAAAAAGAGAATCGTGAGTAGTATCTAATTTAAAATAATTTTTAAATTGAAAAATAACAATATCGTTAGCACTACCATTATTAATATGTTATACTAAATATTCTATCTCGAATAGAATATTCTTGCAATATCGTTACAATATATCTATAAATAGTAATATCAGTGTGAGGATATTCACAATTATGAAAATTGCCAAGAGTCATCAATAAAATGAGAAATTACAACGACATAGCCTATAGAATTACGTGCACTTCATAAATAAGAGGTGATACAAATAGATATTGAAGGGGCGCTTGAAAAAAATAAAATTAGTTCATTTTTCATATTATTAAATATTTTAATAATATCATTTCTAGTTGTAATTCTAGGAACATGTTTAAAATTAAGAGTAACATACTCTTTCATAAATTTTTCAAATTCATCACTTTCGGTGAACACTAAAGGCAACTCACATTGTGCCACAAGTTTTGTTATTCTTTCTCTCATTTTATTTTGTGAATACAAAAAAATGTCACTACCACTAGTATTCAATAATCTTTGTGTAGGGTCTTCAACTTGATCGTTTAAGTGACATTTTTTATAATGCCTACCGAGTATGCTAGTTGAACTACCGGAATTATATACATAATTTTTAATACAATAGTTGTATTGAGCTCTAGATTCTACTTTTCTACTAATTTTAATTTCATTCATTAGTAAATATTTTCATACTACAAACATTTTGTTTCTATTTTTTAGGTGATGAAATAGATACTTGTGCAGATGATTGCCCTATTAAAAATACAGAAATCCCTAATTTCTTCAATATCATCATCAATATTTTAATTACGTGGATCCACAACTATTAAAAATAAATTTTTAAAGTAAATTTCTAATAAGAAAATGATACCAAAATTTCAATTGATCAATAATAGTTTGTTAGTGGTGTGAGTTTGTGATCACCTCTACGTATGCGAAACATATAAAAAAATCACACAAAAAATGTTAAATCATAAAACTAATATTATCAACAATTTATAAATTCATTAAATAAGTAAACTGTAATACATACCTTTGTTGAATGAATGGAAAAGATGTGAAAATTAGAAAGAAAAAACAAAAGATACCAATTGAACAATGAGCATTAAAATTTGAGAGAGAGAGAGAGAGAGAGAGAGAGAGAGAGAGAGAGAGAGAGATGAAGAAAAAATGAATGAGAAATGAGTTGTATTTATAGAGGAGAGGAGAAGAAAAGGGAAACGGGAAGGAGGAAGAAGCCGGGGGGGCGGGGGGGTGGAGGCCAGCACAGCTGCACGGCAGCAACGATCATCAGACCGTTGCTGCAAAAGCAACGGTTTTATGATTGTTGCTTGAGAGAGAGCCAGAAAGAGGCAGCTGGGCAGGAGTCGGCGAGTCGCAGGACGCAGGAGAGAGCAAAATGAAACCGAGGGAAAGTTTCATCGCCAAGGGAAATTTTTCACGTTCTCGTCGAACGTTTCATCGATCGGACAGTGATCGACCCTGGCCTCGACGACTCGAGTTGGATGAAGCAGATGGATGAGTTGAAGGTCGAAGGTTGAGTGTTCAGCACTTCAGCGTGCTGTAGAGGAGGAATCTGAAAATCGAAAACGAGGAAGATGAACGAAGCAGAGGGGCAATCGATGACCGGGCCCCGAGTTGGGCTTGAACGAGCCAGCCTGCCAGCTCGCGAGCTGGCTCGTGGAGCCCGATCATCGATGGATTTGCGAGCCCAGATGGTAGGGCTCGGCTCTGCTCGTCGATGTGGCTCAAGCCGAGCCAGCCCGCCCGTTTACCACCTCTATTTGTGCATGTATTCATTTCTTCTAGTCATTTCTTGCAATTTTACCTTTGCATGTCAACATGTCAATTTCATCAAAATAAAACCACATTGTAAACATTGACATAGTAGAAAATCAAATTGAAATAAGTCTAATTTTACGTTTATGACTATTTTATCATTCACACATGCTTTGAATGCATAACCAAGAAATGATACATTAGTAATCTATAAATTTTTTAATACAATTATAAAATCAAACTATAACAAATTAACCATCTCCTCTCTTTTAAGCTCAAGATGATATCCACGTGATTAAATCCTAGTATCCAGAATAGCATCCTCGAACCAAGAATTGATTTTATATTAAACAAATGAAACTCTCAAGTCTCAATTTTTATATTTATTATTTGTTTTGTCATCCGACGTGGCCATTTGGATGATTATAGGAGCGTTAAAGATGACAGACTGAAAGCGGAAGGGAAGAAGACAAATACAGAAAGACAGCTGGGGCCTCATAAGATCCCAACCTTCCAACGAAATCATTCGTTCGAACGTCTTCATCAGTTTTCTCAGCTCACCGTCACTTCACTCTCCCTTACTCCACTCTCTCTCTCTGATCCTTCTTCCTCTCTCGAACAATGTCAGTAACATGCGGTGTGGAGTGCGTCGTGATTTTCGGTTGTCTGCGCTGGGCTTGGAAACGCTGCACATATATCGGCTCCTACGATAGCGCCACTTGGACCGAAGCCACTTCTGAAGAATTCGACCCCGTTCCTCGAGTTTGCCGCTTGATTCTCGCCGTTTACGAGGCCGATCTCCGGAACCCTCAGTTTCCTCCTGCCGGCGGCTACCGTCTGAACCCAGACTGGCTCGTCAAACGAGTTACCTACGAGCAAACCCTAGGCCACGCACCGCCTTATATTATCTATGCTGATCACGACCATCGAGAACTAATTGTTGCAATCCGAGGGCTCAATTTGGCGAAAGAAAGTGATTACAAGCTGCTTTTGAATAATCGTTTAGGGATGCAGATGTTTGACGGCGGATATGTTCATCACGGGCTTTTGAAATCTGCGACTTGGCTGCTGAAGCAAGAGTCGGAGACGCTGAAGAGGCTTTGGGTCGAGAATGGGTCAGACTATAACTTGGTTTTCGTCGGTCACTCACTGGGGTCTGGTGTGGCGTCGTTGTTGACTGTGATTGCGGTGAACCACGGGAAGCTGTTGGGCGGAATTCCGAGAAGTAAAGTCCGGTGTTATGCCGTTGCTCCGGCCAGGTGTATGTCGCTTAATTTGGCCGTCAAGTATGCGGATGTGATACACTCTGTGATATTACAGGTTAGAAATTGAGGAAGAAACTCCATTGTTAGTATATTTTTGTCGAATTGATGTCTCTTTTCCAGGATGACTTCTTACCCAGAACACCCACACCATTAGAGGATATATTCAAGTCCATCTTTTGGTAAGATTGGTTAGTTAATTTTCTCAGAAGTATATTTTATATTTGTTTAATCCTTGTTTAGATTACTATATCTTAAACCAGGCCTTAATGCTTTGGACAGTTTGCCTTGCCTGTTATTTTTGGTTTGCTTGAGGGACACCTTCATACCAGAGGGTAGAAAGCTTAGGGATCCTCGCAGACTTTACGCTCCTGGACGAATTTATCACGTAATCGAAAGAAAATTTTGCAGGTTCTCCCCATTTCAAACTAATTTATCCTCGTATAATCATCATGTCCTTCAACCTGTTGGAAATTTTCTTATTTTAAATTCTTCTTGCCATGCCCAGATGTGGGAGGTTTCCCCCAGAGGTTAGAACGGCCATTCCGGTCGATGGACGATTTGAACATATCGTCTTGTCGTGCAATGCCATCTCTGATCACGGAATTATCTGGATCGAAAGGGAAGCAGAGAAGGCATTAGGGGTAAGTGGAGAGTGATCTTGACATTTATTGTAGTTCTACTTACAAATACAAATAGCCAACTCCAGTTTTTGCTGTTTTAAGTGACTGCATAAACTAGAATTTGTAGAAATCTAAGGTTTGTCGTTGAAGGTCTTGCTCTTGGCAAAGCAGAAAAGAGTTTGTAAACAAATTTTAAATAACAAAATTAGTTTATGAAAATGATTTTAACTTTTGTCAGACCACCCAATGTTGTATTTTTTTTCAAAAAAGCACATTTTAGTACAATGTTGTCGAGATTTGTTCTAGATTATCTGGTCTTTTCCTTCCAATTGGATTAAATTTTGACAACCACGCAGAGAATGAGGGAAAGCAGCCCACAGACAGTTATGGCTGCTCCGAAGGTTCAGCGAATAGAGAGACTACAAACCCAGGAGAAAGAACACAAAGACGCTCTTGAACGGGCGGTGAGTCTAAAAGTGCCACATGCAGTGACCACTGCCGAAGAAGACCCACCGGTAGTTGAAGAAAAGCCCGCCGAAAATCCCATCGAAGAGCCCGCAAAACCCGAGTTGAAGTCTGGAAGGACCAATTGGGATGAAGTTGTTGAGAAGCTTTTCAAGAAGAGTGAAACAGGGGATCTTCTCCTTAAAAGAGAAGTAAACGAGGCTCAATCACAATGAAAACAACACCACTCTTTGCCTTTTCGTGAGATTTAAGGCTAGATTTCTCAGTTATTTATTCTTTGCTCGAACATTTTCTGTACACCTTTTTTTACATACATATATATACATATACATATACATATAGATATATAGGTTCCCTCGACGTTTTTGGCTAAGAAGATCAAGTAATAATAGATTGAAGTATGATGTTTGTGAAAGTAGATGAGGCACAGTGAATTTTGGGGCTTCAAAGTAAGAGCATATCATATGCAAGTTTGAGCAATTGAGTAAGATGATATGGCTGTGCATTCAGTCTGAGAGGACCTCTTGGACCTTAAACCACCCCAGTGGCTCCGCAACCATGACCAAGACCGCAACCACCACAACGGGGCCATTCTTGTCCTCTACCTCGTCCATTATTATTCTTCTTTAAAATTAATTATCGACTCCATCCGACTAGTTCGGGGTTCAAGTCCCAGACAACCCATTCTAATTACCGAAATCATCAAGATGCATAGTCCAAAACAGTAGCCATTGAACTGAAAACGATGTAAATATGTGCACAGACTAAAGAATTCATACACCTCCAAAAATATAGACAAAAAAGGCACATAATGTAATGGCAGAATAACAAACTGTTTGGTTTCCTTGTGCATTTGACATTCTAAAGTGCAATTTAAGAATTAACCTACCACAATTCTTTAATCAATTACCAAAAACGTGAAGTGCAATTTAGACTAACCTTTGAGATTATTTACATATTATATTTTAATTCAACTATTTTCAATCAAACTACCTCAACCGTTTTGAACAATTTAGATTTTTTCATCAAATTTAATGCACCGCGTTTTTCATTTAAAAAAGTGATTTTACACAATTTATAACACTTTGTGGTAATTTCTATCCGAATTTCAAAATATGTAGATCTCTCGATAAAGTTCAAATCATTGGATAGAATTCAAAATCAGATTAAAAATTACCAAAGAGATTAGAAATGAAGTTAAGACATCTTTTCAATCGAAAACGCAATAATTACCGAAGAGATTAGAAATGAAGTTAAGACATCTTTTCAATCGAAAACACAGCTTGCACGTGTTGAATTTAAGAGAAAATTTAGATATTGAGACACTGTCCATTAGATTACCTTTCTAAAAATAGTAGAACAGACATTTCCTTGTTTCCGACCCGCTTGGCCATGCACGATGTAGCAAGCCAAGCCGCGTCCAATTGGTAGTTCGAACATAATCTCCGACAATCGGAGCACGTGGAAGGTTTTTACTAGTTTAAAACTAAACTCGTATTTTCATCGTCCCTATTACCTGAACCTCACCTAGTCTTAGAGGAAGCCCTACTTATTGTCAACAATAGAGATCAGAGAAGAGATTACAGAAGAAGTTTCAAAGACTTGAGCAACTGCATCACATTTTTACAGTCTGCTGCCATTTCCTACCATTCATCACTTGCTTCAATTAACTGAGCTTTAGACTTTTCCCGTCCCAGTCGGATCCTCTCCGATCTACATGCACCTTCCTTCAACTCACGGACACTTCTGGCTGCCTTCGAGCTCTTCCTTGTCCGTTTTGCTTTGACAGCGTCGACGGCATTCTTCTGAGTCTGGTCCTTCCTTTTGTTCGTGGCGCAGCCCCTTGGTTTTGTTGGTTTTCGAGGTTCCTACGCATGGCGGAATTCACTATTATTCATAATAATAGTGACATGCGTTACCCTGTGACTTTAAAACTATTTTAAAATCATCAAAAAATCATTAGTTGGATCATTAGTCTAAAAGAAATTATTTTTGAGAAATATGTAATTTTTCAAAATGTAAACAAATTTACATTGAGAAAAATTATTAGATTTAGATTGTGAAATAATTAAAGAAGATACCTTATGGAGCAACGCTTTTACTCAGGTACTCTCGTCTGATCTTAACAGCTTTAACTCAGAATCAGGTATTTTTTCGAAGACTTTGAAACCGTCGAGTCTTCTCTGAAGATCTTTACACTTAAATTTCCTGACGTGTGGGCGTCCCTCTTATAAGAATAACACACTTCTATATTTCTTGAGAGACGTGTTCTCAACACATGAGACGTTTTTCTTCGATCTTAGAAAACGTTTTTTTAAAACCGAATACGGAAAGGTCACACCTTTTTCTCTAGGGATTTGTTTTTCAGTTCATCGTCTGTTGTCATCTGTCAAATCACATTTGACAATTTTATAGATCTGTTTTAAAATTAATTTTTAGATTTATTTTAATAAAAACTAATTTTTAAAAAATAAATCTTATCTAATCAAATCTAATTTGATTAGCAGTTGATTTATCTAGTAAATCGATTAATCATATAATCTAAAAACAGTTTTTAAAATATATTTATGAAAACTACTTTTCAAGATAATCTCATCTTATGAGATTTTTCAGATCTACTTTTAAATAGTAAACAAACTATAAGTCAACTGTAGATCAAATCTAATTTGATCAGATTTTCAGATCTACTTTTATTCAAATTTCAAAAATCTGATTTGATAGTTTGTTACATAACCACTTTAAATTTGAAGATCAAATCTCATCTGATGAGATTCTTCAAATCTAATTCAAATCCCTTAAAAATATCTTATCTAATAAGATATTTTATTTTGAATTCAAAATATAAAAACTATTTATATATTTTGAATAACAATATATTCATTTGAGTGATTATAAATGATTAATCATTATTCATCATTTATATATTTATTCTTATAACATGAAAATTAAATAGTGATATAAGATAACAGAGGGACCGATGGACCTATAGTTCTAAGCTCCAATAATATTTGTTAATTAATATAAACTCTTTATATTAATTAACATAATTATTAACTCTAGAGTAATTCCACTAAATATCTAGAGTTGCACTCTTAGAACTATAAAGTATATTTACTTAAAGTAATGTCCATTGATATAGTCATTACATATGTATTAATTCTCCATTAAGATTCGTAATAGAGCTAGGTATAATGTAACACCCGACATTTTGGCCATGTAATAATCTGTTGAATTATTGTATGAATTTAAATTGCTATAAATACAATAACTATTTTATTGTAAATTTTGGAGTATTTAGTGAAGGGAGAACCGAACTAATGGCTAACTAAACTAAACGCTAAGTTTGAAATGCATGGAAGGGCAAATTGGGGAGAAATTATGGTTGGTGGGAGATAGCCAATGGATGGCTGACACATGGCAGCTTGTTGAGGAAGTTAAGTTTTTCCTCCTGCGTGAAACCCTCTTCATTTCACTTCTCTGCTCTCTCTCCATTCTCTTCTCGGCATTCTCTCTTCCAGTCGTCAATCAGCCATCGAAGCTACTTCGATCTCCTCAGCTCCTTTATGTTTTTCTACTAGGGTAAGTATCTTTTAAATGCTAACAAGTTTGGATAAGTTTAAAGTGAGTTTTGGTTGGAGTGAAGGATAGTGATACTTTGGTAAAACTCACTGTTTTTGGATGAAAACACACCGGTTTGTTTTCTAAGGGTTTGAATGAGTTTGGAACAAATTCTTCTAACTTATTTGTTAGCATTTGCAGCTTGTTTATTTTCTGAACGTGCATGTACAGGTTCGAGCATTTTCGAGGCATTCAGGACTATCAACTCTGCAGCAACAGGTAAGTTCATATCCGTAGGTTGGCCCTTAAGGCCCTACATCTCGGAGGTACTAGGTTTTCTGTTCTGTCGGGTCGTTTTGGGTAGAATGGTTATAGTTATGTTCTGAGTTGTCTATGTTCTGTTTCACCGTATGTTCTGTTATTTCTGTCATCTGCTCTCTACCTGTTTAAGTTCAAGCACTGTTCATGCATACACGTTTTCTCTGAAAGACATGCAAATATTTTCTGTACACTGTTTGAAACTAAATAAGATAAAATCTGACTGAAATGTACCAGTTAAGTGCGGGACGGGGACTGGCCTACTGTTTATGTTCTGAATCTGTTCTGAAAATCTGTTGTGCCTGTCGTGCACTGTCTGTTCCCCTATAAGCCCCACTTATACCCCTTTGCCACTGAAACGTAATGTTCTGTACTGTCACTGTATTCTGAAAACCGCATGCATAGCATTTTGTATCACTGCATATATATATATATATATATATGTGTGTGTGTGTGTGTGTTCTTACTGAGCTTTAGGCTCATAGATGAACTCTCTAATGTAGGTACTGAACCCGAAAATGAGGACTTCGTACCTCAGTCTGACGAATAGATGGCTGGTGGATCGAACTCATGGGGGTGTGGTTGCTGCAGCCAGACAAATTTTGACCCGAGGTTTAAGTTTTCTGTAATGTCTATATTATGTAAAGTCCTCTGGAAGTTCTGGTTGTGTTGTAAAAAAAATTCTGTAAAAACCCTTCTTTTGGTAGAATCTGCAAATATATGTTAGGTTCTGTACTGATCCTCAGATTTTAAAATAATGTACAGATTTTGACGTCTAAGTTTTAAAAACTGCTGTATTTGACAGTTGAATTCATGTTCTGAATATTCTGAAATTGTTTGGAGTATTATCTGTTAGTTTGTGCGTGGATGACTTCTGGTTTTGGAACTATCCATGCAGTCTGTTTCCTTTGAATCTGCTAATTGTAAAGTGTGCTCTACATCCTTGTGTAGAATCGGGTATTGAAAGTTTATAACTTTCATGCTTTCTGTTTGTGCTGTATTTGACAGCTGAATGATGTTTTGAAGTATTCTGAAATGTTCTAGAATATCTTCCTGTTTTGAGGTGTGCATGGATGGTCTCAAATTCTAGACCTATCCATGCAGTCTGTCTTTCTTGAATCTGTCAGTTGAAATCTACCATCTGCAAAGTGTGTTTCAAAAATCTTGTTTTGAATCGGGTTTTAAAGGTTTGGAACCCTTATGCCCTCGGCTTTGATGCTCCCTGCCTGTATGTCTTTCTGTCGAAAGTTGTCCAACTCTGCCCCTTTTAGACTATATCATCCGATCACGTCCACTGCTGTTTAAGTGTATATCCACCGGTGACGTCATCCACCTCCACCGCCCAGTTCAATTATCTCATCCGATGACGTCTTCATCTCATTCGGTGTTGTCTGTTGCCTGTATCTTCCGGTGACATCATCCATCTTCCGGCTGACGTCATCACCTTCTGCCGATTACGTTTACTATCTGTATCTGCCGATGACGTCATCACATCTTCTGATGATGTCATCACACATCTGCCGATTTCATCTGTTGCGTACATCTTCCGATGACGTCATCCATCCACCGACTGACGTCATCTATTTTATCTTGTCTGAATCCACCGATGCTTCTTTTAAAACTAAGTCTTCCGCCAGCCTTATGCTTATGTCCTTCTGTTTTTATTTCCTGTTTATTCCGTTTAGTTATTTCCTTCGCCCTTTCTGTTCCCTGTTCCTCCCCGTCTCCTCTGTTATTCACCTCTGTAATCCAGCCAACTGTATCCTGTTTGCTTTAACTTCAGAGGACTCACCCTCTCTCTGTAAATGTTTTAAAAGTTTAATGTACAAAAAAAAATATAGTCCCCGTTTTCTGTTATCTGTCCCGGAGTGATGGCTTCGATCCCGGACCCCGATCAGGTTCGGTTTCGGGCTGTCACATATAAAATCTGTTAACCTCTCATATTACATCTTTATCCTTGACTACCATTAGTTCTTGATTGAATAATTAATTCATAACATTTATAAATTTGCGCGCTAATTATTCAATTTCTGAACTAACAAACAAGGGAATCTTGTATTATGGATTTCATTGTATCAATGTTAGCATTCTCAGCTACTCATTTAATTTATTCCCAAAATACAAGGTTTATATAATGCAACTCATACAAAACAGTACCGAGTAAATCAAAGAATAAATTATAATGAAATAGGAGTCTACTAAATATAATGAATTAAGATCATACATATATGACCAACATTATGATAAAATTAATTGTTCTTCATTCAACGGATATTATAAGAACAATATAATTTCATCTGGTCCAGTCTTATATAATTATATTATATAAAATACAATCACTTTATGTCACTACATATATATAGTCAGGATATGACTACACGTTCTCAACGAAGTGGACTGTATTTATGACTTTATTAATTTGAAGATCCTTTACTTCAAATATAAATCATGGACTATTGTGATTATTTCTTTTTAAATTTAATCCCACATATATCAGCATATATGTTAATTTAAAATTGCATAAATAATCAAGGATTTTTATTTGAATTTATAAAGCATATCGAATAATGCAAACATAAAAATTAATCATAAAATTTATTTATTAATTACAGCAATAAAAATGTTCATAACATTTGCTTGTTGGGCACATTATTCCCAACAGGTTTTCCATCACCAACTGCTTTCGCGTTCGTTTTGACAATCTTCGAGTGTTTTGGAGGCGCAGCCGCGGCGATCTTGTGCAAACTTTGTTGTAGCCAATTTGATGTGATTTTGGGAATGGATTGTGTAACACCCGAAAATTTTACCGAATATTTTAACTATGTGCTTAGAGCTTCGTACGAAATCTTAGGGAGTTACCTAAACGAAAGATAAATGGATGGAGAAACCAAAACTTAGATTTTTGAGAGGGATTAATTAAAAGAGGAATTTAAATGTATATGGTATATGGTTTAATTGGATATTTGATTGGTTTAGCTTCTTCACGAAGCCACTACAATCCATGTAACCAAACACTCCACTCTCTCTCTCTCTCTCTCTACGTAGCAGCCAAACACCCCCCCTTACTCCTTTAGTGTTCTTCATCTCCAGAACACATTTTTCTCTCCCTCTATGTTTGTCTTCTGCAGCAAACAATCTCCCCCCCCCCCATTTCCTTTCTTCTCCTCCAGCGGCTTACACTCACCCATTCTCTCTCTATTCTTCACGGTTTCTCCAGCCCTTCCTTCATAGTCGATGACTTCTCATTTCTCAGAGCTTCAATCGTTGAAGAAAAATAAGGTAAAAGTTGATGTTAGCTTAGGGTTATTTGTGTTGATGGAATGGTGAGCATTTGGGAGCATTTTGTGGAAGATTTTCTTTGGAGAGTTGTAAACCCTAAATAATTGCACGTAATGTTGGTTGTTTTGCTGGGTTTTATCTCCATTTGGACGTTTGACTAATTTATATAAAGGTATTGATGATAGATTGGAAAGGAAAATACATTTAGTGTGTATTGTGGTGAAGTATGTTGGTGGATGTTGGCATTTGTTATGAATGCACGAAAATGGGACATTCCTTGCTGAATGTTCTCTCTTAATGGGTCTTCAAACATGTTAAATAATTATGCTGAATGTTGAATTAGAAAAGGTTTGAGTTTGGTTAAGTTTTGATGAAAGTCTAAAATTTTGAATTAGGAGCAGGGCAGTTTCGGGTTTATCAATTTTTGGCAAACCTATCGACTTCCATTTTAAAAACTATTTTGATGTGTTAAAATAGACACTTTAAGGAAGCCATGGCCTTTGGAATCAAGTCGTTTCGATATGTATCATAAAAGTTATGAATTTTTGAAGTTTGCTCAATTTCTAGGTCAAAATCCGGGTTTGGTTATGGTATTGGTCTGTTTGTTGGAAATTTGTTTAAATGCTAATTGTTTAGTGTGTTTGACTTGAGCATTATGGCATGTGATATATGGTTCGTTTGATTTTGGGATTTGGCCTCCATTGAAGTGTGATGAATGGTAGGAGCATTATTTTAATGGTTGTTGGAAATTAGGAGATTTCATGCACTTATTTTGGGTTTGAATTCAAGTTCTATTATTATTGGACTTTGGATGTAACGACCCCGGCCAGGAGCCGTCACGTATTCATAATCTTTCATTAATCGTTCGCTTGACTTTTACTATTATTACATCTTCTCTAACTCTCGACAGACATTCACATTTGCATAATACGTATTTTTTTTAAAACTGGAAAACAGAGACGTAGAACCATCAAGGAAGACGAATCCTCTCGTGCACGATTTCCTACACCTCGTCGGCTCAAACTCTCACAGAGTCGAGCGACTAGGCTCGGTCATCGGTTTCTTGACATAATTCGGGCAAGGAAGGAATGCCCTCATCTCTCTTAACATGATTCTACTCGGGTTTGCATGGGTTGCATGTGTTGACAATCTACAGAGATTTCATCATCCGGTCATCACGTGCATTGCGCGTGACTCGCTTAACACCGCCTAAAAGGAGACATCTTCCGGTGGGCACGTGGGCCTCGCGTGCTCAATTAAAACATCATCCGGTGACATCCACTGGTCACTAGACGACAAGATAACATTTACAACTTCCGGTGACGTCAGCCAACATCTACCGGTCGCTAAACGACAAAACACATCCTACATCTACCGGTCGCTAAACGACAAAACACATCCTACATCTACCGGTCGCTAAACGACAAAACACATCCTACATCTACCGGTCGCTAAACGACAAAACACATCCTACATCTACCGGTCGCTAAACGACAAAACACATTCTACATCTACCGGTCGCTAAACGACAAAACACATTCCACATCTACCGGTGACGTCATCCGGAAGACTAAACCCTCAAACTACTATCATTCGGCATCTGCCGATGACGTCAGCCGGAAGACTAAACCCTCAAACTACTATCATTCGGCATCTGCCGATGACGTCAGCCGGACGATTGCCTCATCCAGCTTCCATCTTACGGTAGAAAACACTAAATCATCAAATGACTCCTTCCAACAGAAAGAAACCACAACTCATTCAGAATGCATGTAGCGGAAGACTTAAACTACAGATCATTTATAAATCTATATAATCATTCCCTGACTCAGTGATCAACTAGACAGTCTCAAGGCTCAACATTATAAAATAATCTCATCATACTTAAACTACTATATCCTTTATGTTACTGAAACAAAAGAGCGTTAACCAGGGGTCATAAATCGCCTTTCCAGTCCTGCACTGTCATTTTGAGCTTCCTCCAGCAACCAGCCTTAAGCATCCTCTTTGAACAAAGTATCCTCACCTGAACCTCCTTCACCTACACCATAAGGTTCAACTATAAGCCTAATGCTTAGTAAGGAATGCATGCTGACAGATATACATGAGTGCACAAATTAAAGAACACAAGTTCATAAACCTTTCTTCATTCATGTTCATTTTCATTATTTACATGGCATGTATTAAGGCAGGAGACGAGGGAGAAAGACAGGGGTTCATAGTCATTTGCCTATCGCGGCAATCATAGTAACAACTAACTCGGCCTCCACCAGTGGGAGAATTCGCGAGCCATACACATCATCAACTCGGCCTCCACCAGGGGGAGAATTCGTGAGCTATACTTGTCATGGTCTCTTTTCCCCGTCCTGTACTTAATCATGATTACATTTTCTTTTCATGTTCTTAACTCAGTCATAAACGTGGACTCAATACATAAACATGAAGTTCACAGAGAGAAATCATACCATAAGGGCAAACAAAACATCCTGTAACTTAACATCTTCTTACACAATTTCTTCATATCATGGCAATAACTAGTCATAGTCAACAGACAGACCTCTCAATGATTTCCTAATACCCTTGCGGTGTAGGGCCCTAGTGGCCAGAAATCTTAATACATTCACTTACCTGGTTTCCTTAGCAATCCGAGCTTCTTCCCTTTAAACTTCTTCACCTAAAACATGTACATTACAGTAGTTAAAACAAAGGTCCTAATAGTTCTATTCATAAATCGTCCTAGGACTCTAATAGCTAAGGTTACTCCGAATCCTCTGTTTGACACACTGCAGTCTGAAATCTGAAACTAGGTGGACAGGTTTTACCATTGATTAAATCCGAGTTGGTTACTTTGAAATGTTCAGAATCGATTTGGGATGACATTTCTACTCTCAGACTTAAAAGGGTCTTAAACTACTCGACCACTGCTAAGAAAATTCCGAACTCAAGTGCCGAGCTGAAAGCAGAACTTTAATCACTAATAAATGACTACATTGTCCATTTCATACCTCGGGTGCGGATTTGCAGAGAAAAGCAGGCTGAAACCAGCCGTCAGCGAGGGAAGATTCTGGTAGCCGAGAGCAAAAGCTTGGGAGAGAAGGAATCGCCGAGAGGGAATGTCGGCTACAGTGGTAATAAAATGAGGTTTAAGGTTTCCATTTTCTATTTATACTCAACCCATCGATCTTAATTACAAAACTGCCACCCAACCTAGTTTTACTCTACTTGTAATAAATTTGTCTTAACATTAAATTTAAATCATAAAGGTTAAATAAGAGGGTGACAATAAAAATGGTCAGAGAATCACCTGGCCGAAATGTCGGGTGTTACATTGGATGTTAAGCACTATTGATGTCTCTTGTTGATTTTGAAGTTTAGCTTAATGTTAGCCAAAAATCTGAGGACGTAAATTGGTTATGTTCTTATGAATGATGTTATGATGTTAGGTTTCCACGTTCTGCTGACAATAATACAATTTTTGTACAAGTTGAGATAAATTTACTAAGGACGTCAGGTAAGTAATGTTACATGCATATTATAGGTTCGTGCATCACCAAGACGTTCAAGACTTTCAACTCTGCAGCAAACAGGTAAGTTCATATCTGTAGGTTGGCCCTTAAGGCCCTACATCAAGGAGATACTAGAAATTACTTCTGTCAGGTGTTTTCGGGTAGAAGGATTAGAGTTATGTTCTGTGTTCCCTATCACGTTTCTGTTTTAATTGTTGTTCTCTGGTGTTTAAGTTGAAGCACTGTACTCAATCATGCATACACGTTTTTTCCGAAAGTTCATGCAAAACTATTTTCTGTACACGGTTTTGAAGTTAAGCAAGATAAAATCTCACTGAAATGAACCGGTTAAGTGCGGGATGGGGACTGACCCACTGTTACTGTACTGTTATATATATGTATACTGTATTACTGTATGTGCCTATTGTGCACTCACTGATTCTACTGATTGTCAGTTCCCCTATAAGCCCCACTTATACCTCTCTGCCACTAAATGTAATGTTCTGTACTGTCACTGTTTTTCTGAAAAGTTTCATGCATAGCATATGCATCACTGCATTCTATATGTTCTTACTGAGTTTTAGACTCATAGGTGCACTCTCTGATGTAGGTACTGAACCCGAATGTGAGGACTTTGTGCCTCAATCTGATGAATAGGTGGTTGGTGGCTCGAGCTCTCGGGGTGGTTGCTGCAGCCAGGCACATTTCTGTCTTGAGGTTTAAGTTTTTAGAATAAAATTCCTGTCTGTGAACTCTACTGAAATTCAAAACTCCGTTGGGATTCTGTTAGAAATTTGCATAATATATAGTTTCTACTGTTTAAGTTTTTAAACCTCTGTATTTGACAGTTGTCTGTACATTCTTAAATATTCTGGAACTGTTTTGGAAATCTGTCTTTTAGGGTTGTGCATGGATGGTCTCGAGTTTTAGAGTCATCCATGCAGTTTGTTCTCTTGAACCCCGGTCACTTGTAGAGCATCATCCAAAACTTTGTTTTGAAATCGGGTTCTGAAAGTTTGAAACCTTTATGCCTTCTGTTTTGAGGTTTCTGTTTGTATGTCTTCCTGTTAAAAGCTGTCAAACTTCGCCTTTAAATCTATGTCTTCCGATCTCATTTACCACTGCCATTTTTAAAAAGGGTAAAGTGCAATTTGGCCCCTACAACTAGGTGAAATGAGCAATTTACACCGTAAACTTGGATAATGTGCAATTTGGCCCCTACTACTAGGATAAAATGCAATTTGGCCCCTACCGTCATATTTTCCGTCAAAAAGTAACGTTTTTTTATTTGTTTATTTTTTTTTCCCGAAATGCCCCTCACTGGACCGAACCGGACAAGACCGGTTCGGCTAATTCCACTTTGTTTTTTTTTTTAATTCTCAGGAAAAAGAAGACAAAGGAATATAATTAAAAAAAAAAACCAGAGTGGAATTAGCCGAATCGGTCCTGTCCGGTTCAGTCCAATGAGGGGCATTTTGGAAAAAAAAAATAAACAAGTAAAAAAACGTTACTTTTTGACGAAAAATATGATGGTAGGGGCCAAATTACACTTTATCCTAGTAGTAGGGGCCAAATTGCACATTATCCAAGTTTACGGTGTAAATTGCTCATTTCACCTAGTTGTAGGGGCCAAATTGCACTTTACCCTTTTAAAAACTACATCCACTGGTGGACTGTTCACTCTTGCCTGTAGTTCACATCTAACGGTGGATAATGTATTTCTGTTCCTTATTATGTCTTCTGTGTTATGCTTTCTGTTTATACATGTTTCCCTGCGAAATGTTATCTATTTTGCCATGAGTATTTTAACATCCACCGCTGCCTGTTTCTCTTTAAAAGCTTCATCCACCGTTGCCTTATGTTTTATATCCACCGATTGTCACTGTTCATTTCTACCTACATCCACCGCTGCCCATTTTTAGAAAATTTCATCCACCGTTACTTGTAAAATCATATCCACCGCTGCCCGCTGCCCGTTCCTTTTAAAAGTTCATCCACCGTTGTTTGTTAAGTTCATGTCTGCTGTCCATATCCACCGATTATCACTGTTCATCTTTTGTCGTATCTGAATCCACCGCCAGCTTATCTTTTCCGCCCAGTTTAATCTACTCCTACCGGTACTGTTCCCTTCTTGTCTTATTCGACATTTTCCACCCAGTTTAATCTACTCCTACCGGTGCTGTTCCTTTTCTTTTTGTCTTATTCGGCATCTTCCGCCCAGTTTAATCCACTTATGCCGCCTGACGTCATCTCTGCTTCTGCCTTCAAACTACATCATCCGATAGACTTCTTCCGCCAGTCTTCTGCCTATGTCTTCCGCCTTTATTTCCTGTTTTCTGCTGCCATTAATAACTGTTATTCAGATTCTTTTTACATTCATTCCTGCACTCTTCAGATTTCTCCTTGCCTGATATTCTAAATGTCCAAAGACTAGTTTACTTCTGTCTCCCTGTTTTCTTTAGTCTGTTATTTCTGTGGATAGAAGAAATTAGCATGTCTTCTGATTCTGTTTCAAGTATTCTGATTCCCTTCTGTTGTTTATACTGTAATTCGTCTTATCTGTGTTTCCTGTTTTGATTCTGGCCCCCAGAGAACTCTCTCTCTCTCTGTCAATGTTTTAAAAGTATAATGTTTCAAAAAAAATGTATAGTCCGAATTTCCCGTTATGTCCCGGAGTGATGGCTTGACTCTCGGACCCCGATCGGGTTCGGCCCCAGGCCGTCACAGATTGGCTCCGGAGGAATAAAGCGATCGTTGAGTGTCATCTGAAGAGAGTAACTCTGATTGCGAAAGATGGAAGGGTTGTAGTGTACTACAACGATTCGATTGCAGTGACGACGAACCCTATCTTGAGGAAATGCTTGGGTGGCTGCCGTGGATTAAAGCAGTATGGGTACTTGTTGTCGACATTGATGGTGAGACAGATGGACAAGATACGTAGAGTCTATCCCTAAGGTTGCAGCTCCCGTGAGGAGGAGGACTCACCGAGGAGGTAAGTTATTTATGCTTTTTGCATTAGTATCGCATAATTTTCATAAAAACTATATTTTGGTGGATTGCCACTTATGATATTGTAACAAGGCCTGGTCGCCAGCACGTCGAATTTTATTACGTATATATACGTAGAGTTTTAAGCACGTTTATTTCAACATATATGATGATATTTCTGTTGTGGATATTGGGAGGGTGAATACTTTTGATGTCTTGGGCTGTTTGACGTCAAAGCATCACGAGACTATCCTTGGACCCCTTCTATTACGTGAATGTTGTTTTTCTTTGTTGTGTTTTTTACCGTGTGATTGGACGGTAATGACGAATTCTTTGGGGACCCAATAACTCCTTAACCTGATCAGTGTGAGATTTAGTGCGGGTTGTGTTGTTGCTGGCTTTCTGTCACCGAATTGCTTGGAATAATAAACTGGATCTCCCAATCGTCATCGCGTTTCTTTCTGACTCATGAGATGTTGTTGGTCTTCGGATCACCGTCTTTATCTGAGGTGTGCCGAAGTGGTCCTTGCATGACTATCTCTTTTCACTGGGGTTTTTTGTACGTAAACTATGAGGGTATTTTAATTGTATAGTCACCTATGTATACGACGGATTTTATAAATACCTCACAGGTGGCCTGTGGAGCAGAGTTTTAAAATAAAAAAGAAAAAATATTTTGAAGTAATTCTTTTAGTTAATTCATGCATCATCATAAAAGTTAGATCACATTTTCTTTAAAGGAAAGATAAAAATTTAGTTTTAACCGGAGTGCATTGGGTATAAGTTTCATAAGGCTAAGAACTCATACTCATTTTCAAGAAAAGAAAAAAGAGAATCAAATTTCACACCGAAAAGATTCACCAGTGAAGAGAACTACGTCCACCTCTACTTGTTTGATAAGTCCAAATCAGTGGAACCGCCATTTCAAAAAGGGTTTTTTTCAAAAAAAACCCTGAACTAAGGGTCAACTTTAAAAAAACCCCTAACGATTACTGTTCATCGCTGAAAACCTTCAAGTATCAGAAACATGCAATTTAAACCTGGCAGGGGGGGTGAGGAGTACGTACTCGCCCTCCGAGTACGGCCGGTCCATCTGGACCGGCCGTACTCTACCCGATTTGCAATTTTATACAAATATTAGAGACCGAGTACGGCCGGTCCAGATGGACCGGCCGTACTCGGAGGGGGCGAGTACGGCCCATAGGAGGACCAACCGTCCTCCTATGGGCAAAACCCGTGACAAATGTCACGGGTTTTGTCCTGTAGTGCCGAGTACGGCCGGCCAAATGGACCGGCCGTACTCGGCAGGTTTAAAACCCGTGACTTCGGTCACAGGTTGTTGTCCTCTAGCGCCGAGTACGGCCGGTCCATTTGGCCGGCCGTACTCGGCAGGTTAAAAACCCGTGACTGGGAAAGAACCCGTGACAAAAAGTCACGGGCCGCGTACTCCAGCCGTCCTCTAGCGGGGTGAGTACGTACTCATCCCTCGGTGAGTACGTACTCGCCTACCCTATATAAATCCCCCCGCCCCGCAATTCACCCATAAATCTCTCAACTCTCCTCTCCACGTATTAATTTTTTCTCTCCCTCCTCTCTCGTTAATCTCTCCACTCTCCTCTCCCCATATTATTTTTTTCCAATTTCAGGTACGTATATTATTTTTTTTATTGTTTATATAAATATTTGTATTATTTATATAAAATGTCAAAATATTATTTTTTTCCAATTTCAGGTACGTATATTATTTTTTTTATTGTTTATATAAATATTTGTATTATTTATATAAAATGTCAAAATATATGTTTTAAATTTTTGTTATATATATATATATATATTATTTTTCTTAACTTCCTTCTAATATTATTTTTCTCCACGTTCATATACATGTATTATTTTTTTTATTGTTTATATGAATATTTTTATTATTTATATCAAATGTCAAACCGTATGTATTATATTTTGATTATTTATATGTATATATATATATATATTTATTATTTATACGACAAATGTAAAAATATAAATATTTTAATTTAAGATTATTTATTTAAATAATTGCAAATAATTCTAATACTTATTTATTTATTTACCTGAATTTTACAGGATCTTACCATGGAATTTTTGTCCCAAGATTGCCAAAGAAAGTTTGAGCAGGACATGCGAAAACGTTCACTAAACTTTTGCATGCATGTAGACTTTAGCGGTTGGGAGTCGTTGGGCATTAAACAAATGTTGGAGAATATCGGCCTGAACGGGATCAATGCATTGACAGGCGAGACATGCGAAAGAATAGTTCGCTTATTCTACGCCAACCTGAGAGCGGTCGGGACCGATGGAGTTTTATCAGGTTTGAGGACGTATATTCTTGGGTTTGATTTTTCGATACGGCCAGAGCAGGTGAATGACGTCCTGGGATTTCACATAGAAGGGGCGGAGCGATATTACCATGCTTCCCGAGACTGCTCATTTTTTACATTGCCCGAGGGAGTAGAGTTCCTCCGCCAAATTCATCTCAACTCCAATATTGGGGTGTTCGCGAAGCCAAGAGCGCACGAGCTGAATGTTAGAGGTCGGGTTCTCCGAAACATGCTCGCCCACACTCTTCTGCCGCGAGAGGGTCATCGAAATCACGTCACTTGCATGGACCTCTATGTCATGGAGAAGCTATGCAACGGGAAGTTTTTTGACCCCGGTTACTTGATTTTAAATCACATGCGTGAGATCGGGAGGGCACCCACCACTAATCTCTCATACGGGGCATTGATTATGAAGCTCATCATGCGAGCTGGTATTCGCATACCGGTTGGAGAGCAGATAATCCCTCGTAGATCGACCGACGTATTTGACACAACCCAGTTGAATCGGATGGGTATCGTCGAAGTCGATGGCGAGTGGGTGCTGAGAAGAAATCAGGGGGCATCCACCTCTCGGGCATCCACCTCTCAGGCAGTGCTGATGGATGAGACTACATCGCCACCAAATGCCCCCCAAGAGGATGAGAGAAGCAGCTGGGATACTAGACGGTATCTGCAAGAGCTATATCAGATGCAAGAGACGCATCAAAAGCAGATGATTGATATGCAGCAGCAACAGTACCAGCAACAGCAGCAGATATATGAGATGCATCAAATGCACTACCACCAACAGTACCAGCAACAGCAACAAATATATGAGATGCAGCGAACACACAATCAGCAGATGCAGCAATTGCTGGAATCACAGCAAAACCAGCAACAAGAAATGAAGCAACTGATCTCTGATCAGCATTATCTCACTGAGTCTTATAAAGAGATAAACCAGAAGTGGACGACTTGGATAGACAGACACGGGTCGGACTCTGACGATGATGCCCCTCCTGCATAGTCTGCTTAATTGTTGTATGTAAATTTGCTGTACTGTACAATAAACTAAATTTTTACCATATTTCGAACAAATCATGAAAAGGTAATACAATTTTTTACATATCTGGTTTATATTTTCTTCAGACTTCGTCAATGACTTTCATCATTTCAAAGAACCAAAAAATGCACATTCGTAAATGGAAAAGTGTCATAATCATAAAAGAAATAATTATCTTATGCTTTGGGAATGAAACGCATTTCTCATCAATACGCCTACTCTACTTGGGCACTGTAAATATATGCATAGCAACTCCATAGCAAAACACATCAAACGTAGCAGTTTTACAGGATGATGTTTTGATGCAAACTCCAAAGAACAACACAGCAAAAGTAGCCGTTTTACAGGACGATGTTTTTCTGCAGAAAAACAGAACAAGAACTAGGCACACTGAGGCCTTTGAACAGGAATCTGGTCAGCCACGTAACGCCGCATTCAACCTTTAGAATAACATCTTGGCTTTGGCAGGAGAGGTGTTTCACCATCCTTCGCTCGGAGTATGTCATAATCGTTTTCGGAGAGTTCGGCCCCACAGCTGAACCTGAAAAACCAGAAGAATTTTTTGGATTCATATGCAAGGCTTATAAACATCGGCCACAAACAAGAACAGGATCCGTAAAAAACATAAATGTAAAGCTTACTAGTAGTAAAAAACCCATAAGCTGTAGGACTCCATAGAGCATTTCGAACAGGAATCTGATAGAGCAGTTCGATTTCCGAGCGATACAATTCGAATCGAAGACCTGTCACCGAGAGTGAAATAGCTCGTGCCTTGTCGTTGGCCGAAGCAGCATCGACTGAAAATACATGCAGAATTGTTATGCGTCCATCTCCGAAAACGATTATGACGTACCCCTCGGCACTGCCTGAGAGGTTGATGCCCGAGAGGTTAATGCCCCCTGATTTCTCCTCAGCACTCACTCACTAATGAATCCTCATGTTGTCTTGTAATCTTCACATTCCACTCAATTGCCAGTTCCATCGCATCCTTTTTTACCTGAGGGTCAATATTAGGTGATATTTTGGCCAATTGCTCCAGCATGTAACTCCTGGCGACACATTCGTCAATATCACTTTCTTTACTCGGCCTCCGAGTATGGCCCATAAGAGGCAAAACAAGCTTTGCTGGATCCAATGACATTTGAAGAGTACCTGAAATTTCATGGACCGGCCGTACTGGACTCGTTTGTAATTTTTTTTACAACAACAGTAGCAGCAGCATTCTTCCAGCAAAAGGGGCGACCCATCTTCCATAACTGGATAATTAGAAATTCTCAGACATTTCTGCAGAGACAAATTCGTTTTAGCCCGCAGAGTACGGCCGGTCCAAATGATTTATGTCAGGGGTTTTGCCTCTTATGGGCCATACTCGGAGGCCGAGTAAAGAAAGTGATATTGACGAATATGTCGCCAGGAGTTACATGCTGGAGCAATTGGCCAAAATATCACCTAATATTGACCCTCAGGTAAAAAAGGATGCGATGGAACTGGCAATTGAGTGGAATGTGAAGATTACAAGACAACATGAGGATTCATTAGTGAGTGGGTGCTGAGGAGAAATCAGGGGGCATTAACCTCTCGGGCATCAACCTCTCAGGCAGTGCCGAGGGGTACGTCATAATCGTTTTCGGAGATGGACGCATAACAATTCTGCATGTATTTTCAGTCGATGCTGCTTCGGCCAACGACAAGGCACGAGCTATTTCACTCTCGGTGACAGGTCTTCGATTCGAATTGTATCGCTCGGAAATCGAACTGCTCTATCAGATTCCTGTTCGAAATGCTCTATGGAGTCCTACAGCTTATGGGTTTTTTACTACTAGTAAGCTTTACATTTATGTTTTTTACGGATCCTGTTCTTGTTTGTGGCCGATGTTTATAAGCCTTGCATATATGAATCCAAAAAATTCTTCTGGTTTTTCAGGTTCAGCTGTGGGGCCGAACTCTCCGAAAACGATTATGACATACTCCAAGCGAAGGATGGTGAAACACCTCTCCTGCCAAAGCCAAGATGTTATTCTAAAGGTTGAATGCGGCGTTACGTGGCTGACCAGATTCCTGTTCAAAGGCCTCAGTGTGCCTAGTTCTTGTTCTGTTTTTCTGCAGAAAAACATCGTCCTGTAAAACGGCTACTTTTGCTGTGTTGTTCTTTGGAGTTTGCATCAAAACATCATCCTGTAATCTAGGGATGGTTTAAACAAAAATGGCCAGCAAATGCTTCACGTAATCAGATTGTAACATTTGGCTATAATTATGAGACCCAGATCTACAATTCTGATCAGATGTATAACAAATGTACGGCTGTACCCGCCGTACTCGATCTTTGAGGACGGCCTCCCCACCTCCCCTTCGAGGTTGAAATTGCGGATTTTCAATGAATGGGATCGTCTGTTCTCGTCGTCACAAAAACCCTATCTCAAGAGGCTCGCTAAATATGTACGAAAATAAAGAGAAAAATGACCTGAAGAGCAAAGAAATTTATACTAAATCAAAAACTTTACAAAAATTTACACATTCCTGCCACGACCGCGTGTCGAAGATTCCTGCGTCCCATCAAATATGTTAAACCCCATGAATGTGTCCTGCGAAGCAGCGCCTGAAGTGGATCCCCGGTTAGGACAAGTGCGAGTATTATGCCCCTGCTGCCGACATATACTACAACGCACGGTTGAGTTCCTCTTACTGACTCTCGAGCTTGACGGCTCTTCAGCATCTCGCACTCTTGTCTTCTTCGGCCTACCAGGTTGACGTCGTCTTTTTGGCGGGAGGATTTCGTTCATATCTCGTACGATCGGCCACATTATTGGGCCACTGATCGGACGAATATAGTGTGAGTACATCTGCAGGTATCTCCTCCTATAATAGCATTCATTCACGTAGTCTTCTGGCGCGACTCTCATCCAGTACATGCAAGAAATGGAATGGACACACGGGATTCCTGTACGCTCCCACCGAGTGCAGTTGCACACACCCAAAGCCATGTCGACCTCGAATTGGTCGTATCCATTGCTGACCTGAAATCGTGTAGCTCCCGAAAACGTTGCATGCCAGTTTCCAGATGCAGTCTTAAGCTTGTCAAGCTTTGCTTTGATCTTGGGACACAGGATCTCATTTGAATCAAACAGCTTCTCATATTTCTTGACGATACGAGTCATCAAGCGTGTTCGGATCATCTCGAACATGGTCAGGATCGGTTTGTCCCTGACTGGCAGAAGAAGTGCATTGAATGACTCGCTCAAGTTATTCAATCCCAGATCGCACTTGGAAGTCAGAGAGAAGGCATGACTAGCCCAATATTTCGGCTCTTCTGCTCGAAGCCATTCGTGGGCTGCCGCACATAGCTGCTGTAGTTTTCGCATTTCATGCTCGAAATGGGGCTCAGTGGGTGCTCTGGCCGCATTCCACATCGCATCTCTGTATGCTTTGCCCCGAAAGCGATTTTTGAAATTCGCATACATATGCCGGAGGCAGAAGCGGTGTTCAGCGTATGGGAATTGATCTTGAATTGCGCTCCGTAACCCCTGATATTTGCACGAACAATTACATTAATAAACTAATATTAAACCAACAAAGCCACAAAATTTTAAAATAACATCTAGAAATGCAACATACCTTTTGTCGATCTGAAATAAGTGTCCAACCGTAGCCATGCGGAGTGTTGAGGTCTTGCTTTAATATTTGCAAAAACCATGTCCATGAGTCTGTACACTCAGACTCGACGTTGGCAACAGCAACGGGGTAGATTCCATCGTTTCCATCAATGCTGACGGCCGTGAGTAGTTGGCCAGCACACGAGCCCTTTAGATGACAGCCATCCAAGCATATAACGGGTCTCCCGTACTCCAGCAACCCAGTCTTGCAAGCAGCCATGCACATGTAGAATCTTTGGAATTTCAATTGATCATTGCCCATTGGGATTCCATGTATTTTCACTGTGCTTCCAGGATTTGATCTGAAAATTTCGGCTGCGTACGACCACAGTTGCCCGTACTGTTCGTCGCACTTCCCTTCATTGAGGGTTCGAGCTATGCTTCTTGCTCTTGTGGCAAGACTGGGTGAAACGTCGACGGTGAAGTCATTCCTCACAGTCTCCATAATAGATGAGATGTCCCAGGTAGGGTGACTTTTGAACCTGTCCAGGTAATGGTTCGCCAGCCATTTTGCTGAGGCGCGTCGATTTTCAACTTGCCTCGAACAACAGTGAGAGTCGATCAAGCTCTTTATTTGAAATGTTCGCTCATTTTGCATCAGCGAAGCATGCAGTCGCCACCCACATCCATCTCCACATTCAGCCGTCAGTCGACTTCTTTCACATTTAATATATGTAATACCATAACCATTTTCTATAGAATATTGGTCTATCTCGTTTTTCAGTTCCTGCAAAGAACCATATTTTTGACCCTTATGAAATCCAAGTGAGATTTGTTCTCTTACCGGTATGCTTTCCACCTCGTCATCTGAGCCGACTGGTGTTCGAAGCTCCTCGTCTAGCGATTTGGAGGTCGAATAGACATATATTTCTTCATTTGCCAGTGGGTTATCGACTGCTCGTACATCTCCATATTCCGACGTGTTGTCCAAATCCCAATCCATTTCGGCATCACCGCTTGATCGCTCATCTAAATCAATAGATCTACTTGAGTCGGAATCCATTTTCGTCGCTAATAAAATCTTTATCCAAAAAATAGAGCAATCCAATTAATTACAGTATTAGAAATATTCATTAAAAAAATATATGGTAAATGATAAAATCGAAAAAAATAGTATTATAAATATTCATCGATAATCAAGAAAATAACATTATAAATATTTAAATAAAAAAACTCAAATACAAATTAAAATAATTAAACAAAATCTAAATACCTTTAAATAACGTCGGAAAAATATGGTCGAAATAAGAAGTTGAAATTAGAAATGAGTGAGAGAAAGACAGCTTTGAGAGAGTTGAAAGGGATAAGGGAGGGTTGAGAGGGGAAAGGGAGGGAGGGTATGAGAAAGGTAAGGGAGGGAGGAGGGCGAGTGATAATTTCAAACCCCGAATTGGGGTTTATATAGGGGAGTCGAGTACGGCCGGTCCAACTTGACCGGCCGTACTCGAATATGCACGGGTTTTGTTTTTGTGAGGTGAGTACGGCTGGTGCAAATGGACCAGCCGTACTCACCCACAAATAAACAAAAACCCGTGACTGAAGTCACGGGTTTTTACGGTGTGAGTACGTACGGTCCATTTGGACCGTACGTACTCCACACTAAAGGACAAAAAACCCGTGACATTTGTCACGGGTTTTTACGCAGAGAGTACGGCCGGTCCATATGGACCGGCCGTACTCGGCACTAGCGGACAAAAACCCGTGACATTTGTCACGGGTTTTAACTGGCGGAGTACGGCCGGTCCATTTGGACCGGCCGTACTCGGCACTAGAGGACAAAACCCGTGACAAATGTCACGGGTTTTGCCCATAGGAGGACGCATGGTCCTCCTATGGGGGCCGTACTCGGACTCCGAGTACGGTCGGTCTAGCTGGACCGGCCGTACTCGGACTCTAACATTTGCAAAAAATTGCAAACAGAGTCGAGTACGGCCGGTCCAGCTGGACCGGCCGTACTCGGAGTCCGAGTACGTACCCTTGACCCCCCCTGCCAGGTTTAAAACGAAAGTTTTGCATAGGTTGAGGTTTTTGGCGATGAATAGTAATCGTTAGGGGTTTTTTTAAAGTTGACCCTTAGTTCAGGGTTTTTTTTGAAAAAAACCCTTTCAAAAAAGAACAGTTCAGTAACTGAGGACTCGAAACGAAACACAAAAGATGAAACAGAAGAAAAATGCTCATCTCGAATTTATTTCCCGTCTGTTAAATTTACAGAAGTTCGGAAGTTAGAAATGAGCAGAAGCTCGAATGTACCTCAGGATATGAAACAATGTCAAGACGTCGAGCAAGTTCTGCAGTCTCCATTACAATACGCTTGATCACCAAATACGAAGCTGGAGAGAGAGATAGAGATTCAGTTTCTTTAATTATTGAACTGTTAATCGGGGGAGGAATTTCTGCGGTAAAACTACCTGAGAACACCACTACTTATCAACGTGGATTTGAGAAATTATCCGGTGTTTCACAGTCCACCAAACAGATGTTAGTATTGATCCACCCAGCCATACCCAACTCAACTTTTATATGGTAAATTCACGAGCTTGGCCCATGGGCCAAGAGCGAACCCAAGTTTACTTGTGAAATTTAGTGCCTAAGTAATGAAATATTTACTCTAATTTTATTACATTATCGTACATTGATACATATTACATATTAATGATAAAACGTCAAAGTATAAAAGTCTGCCCAGATCTTCGTAAAAGTCTAATCTAAATGCTGATTGGATATGCATGAATAGTCCACCTACCTTCTCAGCTTTTATCTTCCCCTTGCATGGTTTCTCGATTCAAATCGTGAATCGCCAGCTGTCTCCTTCCTCGATTTCCCACTGTTTTTTCAGCTCGTGGATGGCTTTCGACGCTGCCGATGCTATCGTTGGGTTATTATCTTCTGCGAGTCTCTGCAATTGGGAATGCCAAGTATATGTTTCAATAGGGACATGTAGAAATTAGAGTGGGTTTGCGGGTTGAAAAGTAAAAACCTGCAATGCTCCCATGCCAGCATTTCCAAGAGTCCACATAGATGGAGCTGCTGCTAATGCATTGGCCAATGCTCGTCTGAAAGTGGAAAGGAAATTATCGACCCGCCGGAAAATAAAACATCAGTAAATAAATTGCGTACATACATGCAGACATATATAGGTGGTTTATACATAAAACAGTAAAGTTCGCCGTACCTTGTGTTGACATCCGGAGAACTTGAACACTCGGCGAGTAACGATACACTACTTTTACCATCCATTGCATCGAGATCAATGAGAGTTGTAATCAACAACTCAAGCTAAGACCAATTAAAAAGTAAGGATATAGAAATCATCATACAACCCATAAGAAATTAAGCATGAACCAGACCTCTTCTGGATCTGTGTAATCAATTCCATCTGCTTCAGAGAGGGCAGCTGCCATACTGTAGTAAATTTCCTGTATTTTGTCAAAATCTCAGCCACTGTACAGTTTTACAGGGTATTCCGAGAGGAAATAGAGCGGCAGAAAGCAATGAAAAAGACCTGAATAGCTGTAATTCGATCAGTAGACACTTCCCCAGGAAAGAAATCAGTAGTTTTTCCATTTTTCTCTAGCATTATGCGACCAGTCATATAATTTACAGATGAAAAGCCTTTTTCCTTGCTCAGGGGACTGCAGTTCAAAGCATCAGATATCAGAATGTCAAAGTTAAAATCATAAAAATGCAAATCACAGATCACCAAAATGCACAAAATGCAAGGAATGTTAAAATAGGGAGATGATTAATCACAAAAATAAATAAATAACTTACAAATCACACATCTTGCTGACCATCATGTCATGGATATCTTTTACAAACTACGAAGATTCACAATGAAAATAATTGTAAGTTATTATTAAAAAGCATAAAAATGGAAGCAACATTAAAGAGAAAATTCTAAACGAGAAATCTTTGGGTTTAAGGATAGATCTATTCACCTCCAAAGCCATTAAGGCATCCTCCATAGCACGTTTTTTTGCCCGGCAATCTGCACGGCGCAAATCAGCCTACATATGACCCAAAAGGCAAGATTGAGATGTTCTATTAAAACTTATGGCTTCCAAAAGTTTATCAAAAAAATGAAATTCAAAATGATTTATCAATCTGTATTCCATTTCATTATTCATCACCCTATGAAACAAAACTACATTCTTTTCTTCAGTGGTGTATTGATTTTGTTATTTTGGCTGCCGCCTCTTTCCATTTTTTTCTTTTCTCTTTTTGTGTGTGCGTGCTTTCAGCAGTGTCTATTTTAGAATTCTAGACAAAACTTTATTTCTTTTTCCTATTTCCGGTCCCCCAATGCTTTCACATAAACTAGAATCCTAATGCTAATGGTATTTAAAAAACTATAAACTATATCATTTTGCAGTGTTTTTGGTCGGATCAAGCTACAAAGAAGTTGGGTTAGAAAGAGGGGGTACCTCTAATGCTCCATCACTCCAATGCTCATCAGCAGCACTTTTCAAACTAGAATGAGCTATTTCTCTTAAATTCTGAAAAATAATTTAGAAGTTGATGAAAACAGTTAACTCTTTTGTAGACCATTGGCACGTGAATTAAATGATAACTGATTGAATATATGCATACAGCCGCTATGTTTCGGACACGCTCCGCTTTTTTCTTGACATTACGGTCAATTAGTTCTGTATCCTCCCTTGCTCGAGCTAAAAAGAGAACATCAAAATAATGAAGCCGCAAGTTTGGAATTTAAACATCCAACGAAAAAAGTTCTTAATCTGGTTATAGATATTACACTCCATTTCTAGTAGAAACTATTGAGAAGAGATCAAATCATTACCATCGAGTTTAATAAACTCTGATCCAAGCATAGCAACATCTTGACGTGCACGAGCATCTAACCTCATTATACCACTGGTAAAAGCAAAAAATTAAAAGCACTAATTTCAAAGGAAGTTCTTTCCATACATAATCATTCTGATCAAAGGCACTACTTACACTGCATGCTAACTTTCACTTTCAGATAGAATTCAAAACATGAAATTGTAAACAATGATTCATAAGTAACCAATTACATAGTTGTATACATTTCTAATCCATCTACAGATATTCAAATTGTCACCATTCCAATTTTTGCTTTCTAGCGTGAATACTCAACAAAGGTTGAACAAAATTGAAATTAATCATCAAAATTTCAATATGGTCACTAAAATAACCGTCATAGACATTACCGAGAGAGTAAGACCATGTCATTACGAGCTCTTTCATTCACAAACTTGGCATCATTGCAAGCGAATCGACAAGCTTCAGCCAAGCCTCTATTGCAATGAGTAAATTTTTTAAGCATGATAGGAAGCTTATCGTCATTGTTTCCATCTGACCTACTGATGAAAAAAATAAAAGATTGAATACCATAAAGCTGTAACAATTAGGGGAATAAAACGAAACTGATATTTTGACCTGAATTATTATTTTCAATAACAATTTATTGATCTTACCTATTTACATCTACAGAATCACTATAAGTCCTAACATGGTCCTTTCTTTCAGTATGATGAGTTCCATTGGAGAAACATAACACCAAAGATCTGCGGGAGAAAGTGTAGCTGAAATTTTTTCCAGGTAAGTTCCATGCACTGTATTCACAGTAGTTGATCTTTCCTTCTAAGAGATGTCCATTCCCATTTCTGATGTATCGACTTGTAATATGAATTCGATGAGGTTGTTTTGACTTGGAAAATGAGTACAGAATTCCATGAGAATTAGAACCAGCTGTCTTAATAGGAGCCACAGGATTACTTGAAACCTTGCTTATAGGAACAGCCATTGAAGAGGATTAAAAACAAAAAGGAGCAAACCCGGCCAGCATTTCTCACCAACAGAAATCTCTAGAAAATTATTAATAAAAGGTCATATAGTTTATTTCAAACAGAAGGTAAAAGATAAACGAAGACATAATACTACACTAATAAAATTTGTTTCTCCCTATAAGTTATATTTAATCATTTCAAAATAGACATCATTCAAACGTGTTTTTACAGTACAGAACATAAATTAGTATCAACCAAGGAGTTCCGAGGTTATATTATATTTTGTCTCCTAAGCAAAAGAAGAGTAACACAGTCGCATAGTATTCCTCCTCTTATATACTGATCATAACTAGTATAATGCTTTGAGCTTGGAACTGTAGGCACGGACATTGAAGAAGCTCAATTTAGTGATCAAGAAAAAATTATTTTATATCATGTATCTTTTCCAAACTGTTTCACAGACAAGCACCTGATTTCGAGTTATGGCCCAACTGCAAAAAATAGTACAAAGACCAAATTATCATCCATGTCCTTACCAGTAAAACTCTAAATATACTATTTTCCTCAACGTTGGAAGAACGATGCCTGTTGCTTGGAAGACTATGCGAGTCTATTTCTGATTTCAGAAAATCCAATAAAAAAATGTTTTGAACCTTTTTCACCGAACTACCAATACTTCAAAAAATATACAGCCATAGCTGCAATATTAGACAATTAATAAAACCTTTCCGGCATATGAATTTTGCAGAGGTAACGGATACCATGGATGCACACAGGTTCGCTGTCAACTTCTCCTCACACTTTTTATGGCCTAAGATTACAGCCCTTTCAATGATTTACTCACGCTATCCGCGTTTGAGGTTAAGAAAAACACCGAGGCTTTTAGTTCAATAGGCCAGAATATACATTAGATTGCTTAAAACAAGTACAAAAGTTTGAAGTTAGCACCAACGCTTAAAATTCATTCATCATGAACCATGACTCGTCTCCGACTCAAATCAAACCGGAACTAAATTACACTTCTTGTATAAATCAGTACTTGCCCCAACATAATTCTTACATTTGATACTTGATAAAATCAGATATTACAAACTTAATTCAGATTAACCGATACTGTAAGTGAGAGAAAGCAAAACAAGTACACGGCTACAAAATGAAGATCAAAAAAAGAAAACCGATCAAAGAACAGTGTACAATGCAAGAGGTGAGAAAGCAGTAGAAACTTAGTGACTAACCTGTAGGGGAAGAACACCACCCGGGAGAGAGAGAGAGAGAGAGAGAGAGAGAGAGGGGATGATAGAGTTGGACAAAATTTGTAGAGAGAAGAAGAGAGAAGGACGAGCACAAAAAATTGGAGCCACAAGTCAAGGCTGTGGCCCCTGCAGCCCCAGCGCTCACTGACAAGAAGAAGGTATGAAGCCTGAAGGACGGACGTGGCTCCACTCCCTGTCCCCACATCTAGAACTCTCCTTTTTTTTATCGTTTCAACTTTTTTAATATTATTTTTTTTATTTTTTATTTTTTAAAATAAACTTTTACCTATTTTTACCGTCAAAATTAAAATAAAAAAGGTAAATTGCAATTTGGTCCCTACGACTCAGTGAAATTAGCAATTTACACCGTAAACTTGTATAATGAGCAAAAACAACCTCAATGTATTGATAATGGACAATATGGCTCCTATCGTCATATTTTCAATTAAAAAATCACGTTTTTTTCACATGTTTATTTTTTTTTCCCGAAATGCCTCTGCCCTCTTTCCCCTTCACCCTCGTTTTTCACCGTCGTTTCTCTCTCCTTTCCCATCTCCGAGGAAAAAGCCGAGATTGACACCTCACCCCGAATTCCCCTTCGATGCCACCCAGTTTCCGATCCCAAAATCTTTTTCCAATAACAATCACTCTGGGCCAAGTTTCCCCTTCAATTGTCTACCCGACAAAACTTCCCCTACTGGCATGCAGGGAGCCAGGCATGCTCTTTACAATCAATCCTTCTTGGACCTCTGCTTCAAAAAATTCACGCCTCCCAGTTCCCCATTGATTATCCACCATTTGATCACACTTCCGCGCTCCCCACTAGGACAATGATTCAAAAGCCTAGTATGATGAGCAATGAAGTCGCAGGCTTGTTGACAATGGGGTGTTTGAAAAAATCTGATGACTCGAAGCAACCCCAAGTTGTGCTTTTTGGTCAAACAATACTGACGGAACAACAACTGTCCCAGAGCTCCGGCGAAACTATGTCCCTAGGTATTACCGGAAATAGTTTGTCAGATGGGAATGTAGATAAAGTGGGGAATTTGTCTGATGAGCCTGTCCCGACCCTTTTCAATCTGGAAACGGGTCATTGTAAAGTATTTATGGAATCTGAAGATGTAGGCCGAACAATCGATCTCTCGTTGCTTGGTTCGTACGACGAACTTTGTAGAAAGTTGACTGATTTGTTTGGTATAGAAAACTCGGAGACATTAAACCACGTGCTCTGTATGGACGGTTCTCGTGCAGGTCAAACACATTGGCGACGAGCCATTCAGGTTCGCATCCAAAACTCCGTCTTGTCCAAAAGTTTCTCATTCGAGTTGTTGTTTTTGAATTTTGAGAATTACGACTTGTGTTATTGGTGCAGCGAGTTCATGAAATCAGCGAGGCGGGTGGAGAGCAAGGGAAGGAGAGAGAAACGAGGGTGAAGGGTGAAAAGGGCAGCGTCGTTTCGAAAAGAAAAAATAAACATGTGAAAAAAATGTGATTTTTTAACTGAAAATGTGACGGTATAGGTCATATTACCCATTATCAATACATTAAGGTTGTTCTTGTTCATTATCCAAATTTACAGTGTAAATTGCTCATTTCACTTAGTTGTAGGGGTCAAATTGCACTTTATCCAAATTAAAAAAAGTGCGAACATGGCTACCTTTTTAATTAGGGTAATATTACGTTTAAATTTTTATTCTATTCTCTACACATTCTCTAATGCGTCAATAAATAATCTGAGGGTAATTATCGATTTTAATCTTATACTATGCACTTTATTTCAGTTAGCCCTCTGTATTAAAAATACCGACAAATCAAACCCTGCACTTTGATTTTGTTATCAATTTTGACATTTCATCAACAATTTGTTAAATCCTCATTTAAAAAATTACCAAACAATATTGGATTCACTTGAACTTTTTACCACATGTTCACTACTTAATGAGAAGATAATCTGAAAATATTCGTGATTTTTTAACATATGTACGATTTATTTTAGTAATTTATAAAAATATTATAATAAATCATAAAATTTTTAGAAAATCACAAAAAAAATTTTGTTATCTACTCATGATATGGTCAACATGTGGAAAAAATTTCAAATAAATCCAATATTTTTTGGTATTTGTTTAAAAATTAATTTATAAAGTAAAGAAGAAATTGAGATTAATTTTAAATAAATACCAAAAGATATTAAATTTATTTGAAAAAACTTTCACATATTCACCATATCATGGGTAGATAATAAAAATATTTTCGTGATTTTCTAAAACTTATATGATTTATTATAATATTTTTATAAATTATTAAAATAAACTTACAATAAATCGTACATGTGTTAAAAAATCACAAAAGTTTCTAGATTATCTTCTCATTAAGTAGTAAACCTGTGGTAAAAATTGCAAGTAAATCCAATATCGTTTAGTAATTTTTTTAAATGAGAATTTAACGAAACCATTGATGGAAGGTCAAAACTGATAACAACATCAAATTACAGGGTTTGGTTTGCCAGTTATTTTAGTATAAGGAGCTAACTGAAATAAAGTGCACAGTACAGGATTTAAAATCAAGAAACGCTTAATTAAAATAAAAAATTAATTATTCTATTTAATGTACGCACATGGGAGGTAAAATATAGTGTAAATTTTAAAGTGTAAACCTATTTAATTATCTATAGTATGATAATTAATTAAAATAAAATATTTTGGTTTTCTTTATTTTAAAAAAAGTTCGTTTATTTAGTTTTAAATAAATACCAAAAGATATTAAATTTATTTGAAAAAAACTTTCACATATTCCCATATCATGGGTAGATAATAAAAATATTTTCGTGATTTTCTAAAACTTATATGATTTATTATAATATTTTTATAAATTATTAAAATAAACTTACAATAAATCGTACATGTGTTAAAAAATCACAAAAGTTTCTAGATTATCTTCTCATTAAGTAGTAAACCTGTGGTAAAAATTGCAAGTAAATCCAATATCGTTTAGTAATTTTTTTAAATGAGAATTTAACGAAACCATTGATGGAAGGTCAAAACTGATAACAACATCAAATTACAGGGTTTGGTTTGCCAGTTATTTTAGTATAAGGAGCTAACTGAAATAAAGTGCACAGTACAGGATTAAAATCAATAATTACTCTTAATTAAAATAAAAAATTAATTATTCTATTTAATGTACGTCACATTGGGAGGTAAAATATAGTGTAAATTTTAAAGTGTAAACCTATTTAATTTATCTATAGTATGATAATTAATTAAAATAAAATATTTTGGTTTTTCTTTATTTTAAAAAAAGTTCGTTTAGTTAGTTTTAAATAAATTATTTAAATTAGAAATATTAAATATTAAAGACTCTTTTGATATTGTTTTTGAGATATATATAAAAGTATTTATTTTTTAATTTAAACTTCTTAACAATGTGTAGTGAGTGTTTACTATTAAAAAAATAATTTACGGAAAATTTGGAAAAACATAAACTTATGTTTATTTTATAGTTCGTTGCACTCTTCAACTAAAAATAAATTTTATATTTCGTTTAATGCACTTTTTAGTTTGTTCTTTGAACTTGACTACAAATAAGATTTAATATTTACAAAATAAAATAATTATAATAATATATTTTTATGTAATTTGATATTGTAAATAATTAAATACCATGATTTTACTAAATTGTTTAGGAAAAAGTTAACTTTCTAAACAATAGAGATGACAAATGAATTGGCCGAGCCAAGCTGTGATTGAAAAAATCTGACTCACCGAACTTAATGAGTTAAACAAGTTGAGTTTGACGAACCGAACTTATCGAGCCTAACGAGTTGAGCCGAGTCCGACCAAAATTTTTTTCAACCCGAGCTGGGTCACGAGACAAAGTTAAATAAGTTGAGCCGAGCCCAACCGAGCCAACTAAGCGAGTCTAACGAATCAAACTTAACTAACCAAACATATATAAATGTTTCCAATTTATATCAATTTAAGGGATATTTTTAAAAACTTTTAATTATTAAAATTATAATAATTATTTATCATTATAATGTCAAAATATAATAGTTAGTCTTTTATTAAACAAAAGTGTTTTATTATATATAAAATAATATGTATTTAGAAAAAAATTATTTGAAATTGTCTAATAAAAAGTATTGCACGAATATCATTACAAATATTTGATTATTGCATCATTACAAATTATACGCATATTAACTAGATTGACATCTATTTAATTGTCAATCATTTACAATTAGGGGTGACAAACGAATCTACCTAGCCGAGCCAACTCATAAAAAATCTGGCTCATCGAGCCTAACAAATTAAACGATCCGAGCCCAACAAGTCTAACGAGCCTGACGAATATAGCGCCCACTCAAGAAAAAATTTCAACTCGAGCCGACTTGTAAGTCAAAGTTAAATGAGCCGAGCACGCCAGTCTGCTCGTTCAACGTCTCTACTAAACAATAATCTAATTTTTGCGTGAGTTAATTATTTTACACAACATCTAATAATAAATATTAAATAGATTCCCATAATATTTTTTGTAGGACTTGTTAATGTTTGAAATTCTTATTAGTCTTATTGCGTGCCTTCCATACTTCCAATGTGGAGGCATGTGATGTTCCCGTGACAATTAAAAAGCCTTTTAGTGGCAATTTATTTTGTTCAGAGTCTAAAAAGTTCATAGTAGCAAGTAGTCAAGATTAAAAATCTATGATCTCAATTGTTTTTTTTTTTCAAGATGGTAAATTGTACTTCATCTTTTTGTGGGGAAAAATCAATTTTAAACCTTCAACTAGGAGACTCGTGTTATCCCGAATTTTAAACTAATTTTGCAAAAGAATTTGAATCTTGAACCATAAGATAGTTAATAAATTGTCTCTGACATCTATTATTCAGTTAAATGACCCCCAGTTCACGTGTAAATGAATTTGAATCTTGAACCATATGATATCTAATTTTGCTAACAGGAAAACCTGCTCTACTTCAACACCGGAGTTTTGGCGATTGATGTCGATAGTTGGAGAGCAGGAAATTACACCACCAAAATTGAAGAATGGATCTATCGCAAGATGAAAAAGTCGCAAACCAGCCAAGGATTAGATTTTTCTGATTCCATTCACAAGATTTGGAGACATTTAAATCAGCCATGCGTCTACCTCCCAAGTATTTCATCAAAGCATAAGCTTTACAAGTATAAGAACAACAAAGAAAGATTGAACTTCTACACCAAAACAAAGTTCTAACTATCTTTCGGATCGATAGGATCCAACATAATGATAGCCTTTTTAAGGAAAGGCATTACATAATAATGTTACAAGATGTTTATTATAATCAAATTAGATAAATTCGTGGAGTTTTACAATGAAAGAATTTAATCTGAAAAAATGGTAGTAGGGCAGTAACGGGTGTGTCAAATTTACCAGCCGCCAATTTTATCCTCTTTAGTCTGCCTCTTCGGATCTTTTTCTGAAAATAAGGCAAACTCAAAGCTCAAATTTTTGGGTTGGCTCACGATGTCGTGAATCATTTAGACGTTTGTCGGAATCTATTCTGAAGCAACAGCTGTTGATTGGAGGAGAGAGAGTCGATTTTTGGTGAGAGTTATCTTCTCCTCAGCTTCTGCTGCTTTTTCTCTTACCACTCTTACAACGTCTTCCGGAGCTTTCTCCACAAACTGCAAGTGCAGATACAGAAGTGATTCTATTGCAGATTACATATGACCTTAAAAATGACATTAAAAAACTACCAATGGAGAGAAGAGGGACAATGGTTTGAAAAACTAAGAATTACATCATAGAATCAACGTTAATAAATCTCATGGCAAAAATAAAAAAATCAAACTTTTGGCAACTTATCTATCAAATTTGAAGTGATGCTGTCATTAGGATGTTCAAATCGCCTATTAATATTAATAGAATCTTACTGAATTTATTATAGATCGTATGAAAATAATAACAGTGGAAGGATTCATACTTGAGGTGACTTGAGGCGAGCTTTAAGTCCATCATACTCCATTTGCATCTTGGAAAGTCGCTTTGAAAGGCGTTGGACTTCGGCAGAGATATCAACCATGTCAGCAAGGGGGAGATATGCCTCCAGTCCTTCACCAGCTACAAGATGGACTGATTGATCTGCGTAGCCTGAGAAAATATATTTCACATCCATGAAAATGGTTGTTCAACTTATCTTTGTCAGAAGGCAATATATGAACTAACCAAACCAGAACCACATCTAAAGTACATGACAGAAATAAAAAGTTAATACGCAAACATGCCTGGAGGGGAATTTGTAAAATGGACATTTTGTAGGTCTAACCGCGTGAGAAGCGCTAACACTTCTTTCTCTGACTGTATTAAGAAGAAAATAAAATGTTAGTTGTTTGCACGAACAACCTTGTTAGTAACACGAATTTCCAATGCGGTAACGTATGACACATTCTTTTAAAGAATCCCGTTGCGACTTTCATAGGAAATGAGGTGATACTTCAAAAAAAAAAAATTAATTTCTTGGTCCTCAAATAATCTTTTTTTTTTCATTAGAAAAATGAAGCTATCATTTTAGGTTATGAAACAAAAAGTACTTACGGATACATATTGGTTGACTTCTTTGCTCGCAACGATAGTTGCAGATATTCGCTTTGCTGGCTCAACTGAATATTCTGCTCGAACATTCCGAATAGCTCTAGTCTTTAGTCACAAAAAAAAAAAAAAACGTGTTTGTTAAGAGCTAATCCATGTGTAATAATGATACATCAACAAGAGAGTAGCACATTTGCAGGGTAGAAGACCGATTGAAGAAAAGCATGCTCACCAAGGCTTGTAAATTTTCAAACTTCTTGACTGCATATGCCTGCCTAGGAAGTGATGTTTGCGGCCAAGCAGATATTATTAAAGCTTCTTTACGATAGGGGAGTGCCTGCAAGAAAATTAGATAGAAGAAGCGTGCATTGGTTTAATATTTAAAATATTATAAAGATTGTCAAAAATATTATAAAAAACAAATAAATCACCTGCCACAGTTCCTCTGTTACAAATGGCATGAAAGGATGTAGCAATTTAAGAATGTTCTCAAAGACGTATAGTAAAACAGCCTGTGATACAGATGCAACTGCATGTCCTCCGGAGTGATAAAGCCGAGCTTTACTGGCCTCAATATACCTATAACCAACAAAAGTTATTAATTATTGATATGGGGAAGGGTAAGTTCATAACTAAGAAAGCATATGATACAAGTTATAACTGCAGTAGGAATGTATCAAAAACCACCTTATTTAATGGGTTTAATAAACTAAGCCTTTTCGCCTTTTTAGATTTTTTATAGAACTAATTAAGGTATCTCTTGTAGTCGACTTTAAGCCTTTAATACTATTCTATCTCACTAATAAAAAAATGTTGAATAAAAAAATAGAGAAACATACCAATCAGCAAAATCACCCCAAAAGAAATTATAAACGTCTCTTCCCACATCGCCGAAGAAAAATTTGTCATAGCTTGAGGTTACGTTGTCAACAAGCAAGTGAAGCTCTGATATCTGAAATGCATATAAAAACTAAGATGCTCTTGTCCACCCATATTAGTAGGTCATATTAGTAGGTAATAGATAATCAAGTCACATTGAGTTTCTTACCACCCAACATTCTGGTAAAGGTAACATGAGCAAACAATCCTCTTTTTCAAACTGAAAAGATGGTGAAAAAACCTTTAGTCTTTTAGAATATGAACAGGGTATAGTGTGCTAGGACGAAAATATTTGTATCAGTTATGCATACAAGAGGAAACTACTTTTAGATATAATTATGTTTCTTAATAAGAAATAGGAACAAAAATACAAAAATGACAACAAAATATACCATTCATATGTTGTGTGTATATATAAACTTAGTATTCATCACACAAAGAGGTGACATCTAGTTTTTCTAACTAATGTTGCACGTTAGAATCACTCAGTATATAACACTAAGAATAAGTCAATTGGGGCCGAATTTAGAGAATCTTTATAGTTCAGTCGAATTAAAATGCCATAAACAAAAAATGTTTGGGATTAAATGATGACTAGAAAATTTGTCATGTGTTTATCAATAATACTTTCAGAGAGTTTGATGTTGAATCTTTTTTTTTTATAAGAGACGAAATATATTGAAAGAACATGAATTAGACGAACCAAATATGGTAAAAAAATTTCAATGAAGAAGTACACGTAACTGTCCGATTTTTTTCTACACTAAAACACTAAATTAGCTTTTGGTAGATGTTGGGTTCCCATTGATAGTTTTTAAGAGCTATGACAAGTTCAGGTATGTTAACTTCTCATTTTGTCAAATTTCATACTTTTCGTTTCGGTTTAAATTTGTCTGTGGCACCCACCAACATGACTTCCCAATTCCTTCATGATTTTTCCTTTACGTTGCTAAGTACCATCAATACCTACTCCATGCACATCAATGCTTAATATTATATTCGTGTCTTCACATATTCAAAAATCTGACTCAAGCACAAGTCCAACTACATAGAAATCCAACCAAAATTTTGTACTTGACCATTAGGATCAGCCATTTACCCTAAAATAGGATCAACCTCTTCAATAACATAGGGAAATACAAGTTCCAAGACTTAATCCTCGGATTTGCTGAATTCCTGGTTTTGGCTCTGCTTCCCTCAATCATCCAACTATTATGTCATTACAAAGAAAAATTAAGCCTCCACGTCATTTGATCCATTATAGACATTACAAAATTTGTGTAACACCCGGCATTTTTGCCATGTAAATATTCCTTGAATTGTTAGACGGAGTTGGTGAGAATATTTATACAATGTATGTTTTATGAATTTACCGATGGTTTCAATTGAATGTGAGTGATTCGTAAAACCGATTTGACGAACTATATAGTAATTTAGTTAAAAACCAATGGAATGGCAAAGTAGGAAGCCAATTAAGGTTGGTGGGGGATGGCCTATGGTTGCTTGACACTTGACAACTTGTTGAAGAAGTCATGTTCTTCTTCTCTTTCCTCCTACCTGAAACCCTCATTTCTCCTCCGCTTCTTTCCACTTCCCTCTGTTTTCTCTCTTCCAGACAACAAACACTCTTCGAAGCTCCTTCGATCTCCTCAGTTTTCTTCTGTTTCTCTGCCCAAGATAAACATCTGCTAAAGTTAACGAGTTTGAATAAGTTAAAATGTGAGTTTTGTTGGAGTTTGAGGTTACGATAATTTGGAGTGAACTCACTGTTTTTACATGAAAACACATTGGTTTGTTTCTAAAGGTTTGAATAGAGTTTGAAGTTTATCCTACTAAGTTATTAGTTAGCATTTGCAGCTTGTTAATTTTCCTTTCCGTGCACGTCATAGGTTCGTGCATCACCGTGGTTTCACGAGCAAAGCTTGCTGCTTTTCAGACACTAGGTAAGTTCATGTGTGTAGATCGGCCTTAAGACTCTACAACACGAAGATACTAGGTTTTACTTCTGTCGGGTTGTTTCGGGTAGATAAGTTAGGGTTTTGTTCTGAGTTTTCTGTATTTCTATTCTTTTCTGCAGTTTATTCATGTTGTCTGCTGTTTTAAGTTGAAGCACCGTAAATGTCCATGCATACACGTTTTTCCCGAAAGCTCATATAAAATGATTTCTGAACATGTTTTGAAGTTAAGAAAGATAAAAATCTGAATGTAATGTATCGGTTAAGTGTGGGACGGGGACTGGCCTACTGTTCTGTTCTGTTCTGTATATCTATTATGTGCCTGATAGTGTACTTGTCAGTTCCCCTATAAGCCCCACTTATACCTCTCTGCCAGTGAAACGTAATGTAATGTTCTGTCACCGTATTCTGAAAGTTCATGCATAGCATATGCATCACTGCATTTTTATTCATGTTCTTACTGAGTTTTAGACTCATAGGTGAACTCCCTGTTGTAGATACGGATCCCGTGGATGGGACTTTGTGCCTCAGTCCGACTTATAGGTGGCTGGTGGCTCGAGCTTTCGGGGGTGGTTGTGACAGCCAGACATGTTTCTGACTCGAGGGAGGGAAGTTTTCAAGTAAAGTTAATTGTCTGAAAACTCTGTTGGAGTTCTGTGTTTTTGTTTTAAAACGCTGTTGGGAATTCTGTTGGGATTTTTATAACGTATAGGTTTTGGTGTTTAAGTTTTTAAACCTCTGTAATTAACAGTTGTATATATGTTTTGATATATTCTAGAACTGCTTGACTTCTTCCTTTAAGGTTGTGCATGGATGGTCTCGAATTTTTGAGTTCTTCCTTTAAGGTTTTGGTGTTTAAGTTTTTAAACCTCTGTAATTAACAGTTGTATATATGTTTTGATATATTCTGGAACTGCTTGAGTTCTTCCTTTAAGGTTGTGCATGGATGGTTTCGAATTTTTGAGCTATCCATGCAGTTTGTTTTCTTGAATCTCTGTCATTTGTAAAGCATGTTTTACAACTTGTTTTGAATCGAGTTTTGAAGGTCTGAAACTTTTTATGCCTTCTGTTTTATGTTCCCTGTTTATACGTCTTCCTGTCAAAAGTTGTCAAATTCTGCCTTAAAAATCATTTCTACCGCTGCCCTTTAAAACCACATCTACCGTTGCCTTTAAAAATCACATCCACCGCTGCTTTAAAAATCACATCCACCGCTGCTTTAAAAATCACATCTACCGCTGCCTTTAAAATCACTTCCATCGGTGAACAGTTCATTTCTATCTGTAGTTCACTTCCACCGGTGAATAGTTCATTTCTGTCAGTAGTTCACTTCCACCGGTGAACAGTCATTTCTGTCTGTAGTTCACTTCCACCGGTGAACAGTTCATTTCTGTCTGTAGTTCGCTTCCACCGGTGAACAGTTCATTTCTGTCAGTAGTTCACTTCTACCGGTGAATAGTTCATTCCCGCCCAGTTTATTCACATCTTCCGCCTGACGTCATCCACCTACTTCTTCCGCCCCGTTTTATTTACATCTTCCACCCTATATTACCCGATTCTGTCATTCACTGTAGCTTTCTCCCAGTATGCCTTTAAGTCTATATTTCTCATTTATTTTTCACTGCATGTATTTTATCACATTTCCTCTGCATGTCCGTCGTCCATCCAGTCTTTTATGTAAATGTTACAAGTATTCTGATTTCCTTCTGTAATTCATTCTGCAGTCCGGTTTAACTGTTTTCCCGTTTTGCTTTTAAATCCAGAGAAGGTTTTCTCTCTCTGTGTAAAGTTTTAAGGGTTTGTTTTAAAAAGTTCAGTCTGCTTTGTTTACAAAAAAAAAAATAATAATAATCCCCGTTTTGAATGTCCTGGAGTGATGGCTCCTCGGACCCCAATCGGGTCGGGGGTCGTCACAATTTGTGCAGAAGAAAAATCATAGCATTATGTGGAATCATAGAATTTCTGTAATCTGCTCAATTGTTATGTTATTTTTTCTTGATTTTGTAAGTGATCAGTCAAAGAGGATTTCATGCCTGGAGTGGTCATATAAGGGGAACTTTCTACTAAAACCCACAAGCAGATAGAAGCACCGCTATCACAAACCAAAGATTATTATTTTATTTGACGAAAACAAAAGAAACTCTCATAAAAATATTGGCTGACAATTAATAAAATAAGCTACTGCAAATATGATACAGGAGGGAAAGAACAAACCTGGTAAGCTAGTATGGTTTCCCAAGCTAATGTATCATCCTGGGCTGGCAAATTCTGCAACAAGAACTTCCCAGCATTCCATAACTTATTCGTGAAGGCCTTGTTGGAGGTTAACCTTTCTGTGGATAAATTAAGGTCCTACAAGAAGAGGATGTTACTTTTTAAGACTATATTGTTGTTGTCACGTAAACTCAATTTCCATCCGGAAACACATCAATTTCATATCCTTGACAAAGAAGAGACATAAAAGAACAGACCTGACCAGCAGTTCCCAAGGCAAGTGTGAATCGTAGAGCATCAGTGCCGAATTCATTAATTATATTGATTGGATCAATCACGTTCCCCAGAGTTTTGGACATTTTTCGCCCCTGAAACAACGGATAACATGCTTATAAACAAAATAAGTTTTGGAAATGGAAAGAACTAGAATGAACAAATGATTGAGCAAAGTAACAATGAAGGGGTCAGATTAACTAATCTTCAGCTCAACTTTCTACAGAATTGAATCTCAAAGAAAGAGTCAACAAAAAGTTATAAAAAGATATATCGATGGCTCCCATGAGAATCTATCAAATGAAGAATGAAAAAGAAGTATAGAACAAGTTATTCTAGCTGGTAGAGAAAGCATACAGAAAGTTATTGGATTGTTTGTTACATGATCCTGTCAGTTTTACACGTGCAATCAACAAAACCATTTAAAAAATTTTCATGTTGCATGCTTACAATTGTTTTGATCAGTCTGTTAGATGCCATATTAACAAGGCAATACCTACTTAAAGGGTAGCTCGAAAAGCCACAAGACAAACAGGTTAACCAAGTTGTTGGACAAACTAGTTAGAGATTTTTAGTGGATTCAAACGTTTTAAGAACATGGCCTTGGAGATTTCTTATAAAAAGTTATGGCATATAGTGATCAATGGAAAATATAAACACGATACTTCAGTTGGGCAACAAATCTAATTAATCATGTGTCTTTTCTCAATCCGGGGAAGTATGTCTCTTTGTTTTTTATCCTTTCTAGATTGCATTGGTTTTAAAATGATAACCAGAGCCTTAATCTGATAAGCAATAGAGAAATAGAGATAAGCAACTTATTTAGCAAATAAAGATAAGCAACTCATTGAGCAAATGACAATGTTTGAATAATGCGCATATTTGAGCTGCTTCTCACCTGCAGAGTCACGAATAAGTCCATGAAGATACACATAAGAAAAGGGAACAGTCCCGGTGAATTCAATTCCCATCATAACCATCCTTGCCACCCAAAAGAACAATATATCATGCCTGTTCGCAATTAGAAATCAACCACTTTATCTTTCTCTTTTTATGAAAATGCATTCTAAAGAAAAAAAAGAAAAGAAAGAAAAATACTTTATTTGGTATTTTGTATGCATATGAAACAAATAATATTGCACAAAAGTAACACTTTAGATTATTGAAAGATGCATTAATTATTTTATTTAGATATATTAGTTTATTTGAAACTAAAGATTAGGTTTATCTAGATTTAAGTTTTTTTGAGTTTGTTTTAATATCCCACAAGTCATGGGATGAGATTTAGTTTTTGCGGTAGTTTAATACTACGATATAGTTTAGAAGAATGCCAATGTGAAGATTATTTTTTTCAATTCTTTATTTTTGACATATATACATCTAGTTCTTGAAAAATACGGAATCAGTTTATATAATTGAATAATCAGAGCCAAGGAAAAAAAAAATATGAGGTAATCATGATGAACTTGTCATTAGAATAACAAATAAACACGAGCTCTTAACAACAAAAAATCTGTCACGTTCTTTGCTGATCATAGATTGGAAATCAGAGAAAGAAATATAGTGTGTGTGGGTATTGATGGTTCAACTAGCCATTAAGCAATTAACCAAATATTTGACTAATAACAGCTTTGTTTCACTTGAATTCAATCCACAAATTATTAATCACTTTGATGAAATAATATTTGAATGGGTCGTAAGAATTCAGAATTTGAACTATAAGTTGCCAAGCCAATCTATCAGGATATATTAATTTCTTAGTGTATAAGTAAATTCTTAGTGATAATATTTAATAATATTTCAATCTCTGACTACACCGCAATTTCTTCTTAGTTCTCTTGCAAAAAAGCAGAATTTACATTTTCATAATCTCTAACACCTGAAGAGTCTAAATTAACAACTTCAATAGCAAAACAAATAGTTGGGAAGAAAGAAAATGATGCCAGGAGATTGCAGAGAAGTGAAAGGAAAACACATACCCAGTTTCGAGCATTGTTGTTGGATAAAATTGCTTAAAATCCTCTGCTGACTTATCTGGCCATCCAAGGGTACTGAAGGGCCATAATGCACTGAAAAGAAGACAAACATATAGACCATGTATTTTATGCGCAGCAGAAATGTAATTTAAATATTAATTTGATTTTATGATTGCGGCATTAGTTTTAGCTTCAAGTCAGAACCACCAAGAATTAATGTAGTAGGAATTTAATTTTGACCATCTTGGAAGATTCTAAAAGTTACAAAACAAAAGACGATATAATAGGTAACTAAAATTTCAAATCAACAATACAACCCCAAATTGTTGACAATACCAAAGACCAATATAGACAAGTTACTTTATTTCCATTTTCACAGCCCATCTTTTAGTGTTGTATCCGACATGTAGATTAAGTAAACAGAAGGTAAGTTTCTATGTACCATGAGAAATACTCGAACAATGAAAGCATAGAAAGAATTACAGAGCTAAAGATGAAAAGCAAATTTATCAGAAAAATTTATTGACTTGTCAATATTATATGGAGATCCTAACAAACCTTGAAAACCAAGTATCAAGTACATCCGGATCCTGGTAGATTTCAACACCCTTTCCATACTTCTTATGAGCTTTCTCAAGAGCTTCACTAGCATTCCTGGCAACTATATATTCTTCTTCGCAGTCTTTCCCCACAATGTACCAAACTGGTATTCGATGGCCCCACCAAAGCTGTCTGCTTATACACCAATCCTTAATATTTGACAACCAGTGGTTGTAAATCTGTAATCAACAAAAGGTTTAAGAAATAGAAAATAGTCACTGGAAAAAATAAATCTACAAATATTTATTTATACAGTACTTCATCAAAGTCCATATATCCACATGCTTGTCCACAAAGAAACAAATCACCATTTGCTTACTTTTTCAAATCTTTCAGGAATAATGGTTAAATCTCCTTTCTCAACAGCATGAAGGGCTTTCTCAGCCAACGGTTCCATGCTCACAAACCACTGCTTACTAACGAGAGGTTCTATTACCTGATAGTAAAAGAGGGAACAGAGATAAAATCTATGGCCAGAATACCTATACAAATCTGAACAAAATAACTTGCAAGCATAGAATAGAAAAAAAAAAAAAAAAAACAGGGACAAGACTAACTCACTTCTCCACCACGTTGAGATCTTGGCACTCGTGACATGTGTGATTCTTTTTTCATCAGCTAATCCTGTTTCCTCTAGATCTGCCCACAGTTTCTTTCTTGCCTCAAATCGACCAAGACCACTAATAATGTGGGCACAGTTTGAAGTAAAAGAAACAAGAAAAATGAATTATGTGGCTTATAAAGTTTTCTACTAAGCAAGTTCATGATAAAATTTACCAGTAGAGACCAGCAACCTTATTAAGGGTCCCGTCCTTGTTCATCACATTGAGTATAGGGAGTCCAAGTTTTCTAGCAAGTAGATAATCATTATGATCATGGCCAGGGCTTATCTTCAGCACGCCAGTTCCAAAGTCTTTGTCAACGTACTATGCAAACAAAAAAATAGAGAAAGCAACTGATAGAAAAATCCATATCACTTTTGTTTCCCACATGTAAATACGGAATCTAAAAGTAACAATTTTATCAGAGGAAAGAATATAAGACTATAAAAAACTATGTTCTGGATTCTGTTACAAGAGTTGAGCCTTCTATTCATCATTGTCCACATCTTTTCTTTCGAATTTTTATTGTATAAATATCTTCAATTTCATTATAAGCAATTAAAAAATCTAATAAAAAAAAAAAAAAAAAAAAAAAAAAAAAACACAACAAAAAACTTGATGTGAGAATTATTTAGATAGATAAAAAATGAATATAAGGAATTCTAGACTGGTGAAGAACCACATAAAAGATGAAGAAACTATGATGTAACACAAAACAAAAGCAAAATAAAATATGGTAGCACAATAGCAATGAGGAAGACAACCAAGGCAAACTTTAAAAAATTGCTCCTGAATAACTTCAGATGTAGAATTCATCATCATTTTTCTGACATCCATCATAGTCAAAGCCATAATAGGTTGCCACAACAAAGAGAGTAACTAAGTTTTTAAAAATGTCCAAGGTATAAAACATATTAAATAAAGAACCGATTAGCTATCTAAGCATTGCAAATCCAATCTTAGAAGAAAAAAAAAGTAAGCTCTGGAAATATTAAAGATTAGTTCAGTTGACTAGAATAAACAAAAATATCTATACCTTGTCAGAAATGATAGGTACATGGCGGCCATAAGTCATTGGTACAATTGCCATCATACCCACATATTTTGAATATCTATCATCCTGCGATAAAAATCAAAATTAGTGTAACACGGTAACAAAATTTAAGAATATCCCAAATGTATCTGTTAGGAAGGAAAGACCACCACTTTCTCAATTTGTGGTAATTCCTAACAGTATCCTTATCTATTCTAATTCCTACAGGACAGTTTATCCTCTATTTTTTGTGCTGTACTATAATAATGATGGAACTGAAATCAACATTTTTTAATGGATCAGGCTTAAGTTTTTGGTCAACTATAAAGTATATACAATCTCTTTATGGTCAATAAAATACAATACATTGGAGAAATATATACCACTTGCACACATGACATTAGTTAGTGTGAAGTAATATATATACGGGGAAAAAACAAAAAATATGGCCCCATTGTCACTGTTTATCAAATGTTGCGCATGGTTGGTTTTCCATCATCACCAATTATGCATTCAAATAGAGATAACAACCAAAAACTAGAGAGAAACCATGACTCAAGAAAGTGGGGAAGCTATGGATCTTATCCAAATAAATGAAAGATAAAGAGTCTTTCTTCTACTTCTAATAATGTAACCCATCCAATTACTCACTTTATCATTAACAGTTTGTGTGTGTTGTGTTTCTCCAATTTCCGTATTGCAAAATTTTCAAAGAAGAGTTGCTACCATCTCTTTGAAACTAGTAAAGATCAACTATTAAATACCACTCTAAGTCTCAAAGTGATATGGATACACCAAGTGCTCTGTGACGCCTATTGATGTCTGATTTTATACTAACTTTATGTCGTAGTCGCAGCTCACAAGTACAATTGTTTTGCGGTACCATTTCTCAGCTAACATACTTTGAAAATATTTGCAAGTATTTTAACTAGTTAAAAAAAATAAATCATTACCACAACGTTTCTGATTGTATCATTTACCACCAATTTTAAATATTTCCTGTTATTTAATGTTTAGAAATGAAAGCGAACCAAAACCTTCAAGTAAAGCAAAGCGAGCATACCTCCGGATGCACTGCTATAGCAACATCGCCAAATAAAGTCTCAGGGCGAGTTGTGGCAATTGTCAAATAATCGCTCCTGGAAGAAGAGTAACATATCATTGTTACTCCAAAGAACTGACTCACTTGTATACATATAGCTTAATTTTAAAAGTACAAACTAAATCACTAATCAAAACATTAACATGACGGTTGAATCTTTTGCAAATAATGACTACTGACACAATTAAGTCAACAAAATATCAAAAAAAAAGTGTCGCTCTATTTTTTAACAGTGATTTCCAACATGTCTTGACTTTGAATTCTCCCGGAACATTTTCTTCCTTTTCCTTAAAATAATCAAGAAAGTACTCAAGTTTTGTGTTTATTTCCCCATAAAGCCTATGGCTGAAGTTAGATGAAGTAAAAGCTTAAGAGAATGCTTCGTCAAAAGAAAAAAAAATAGAAACTACCTTGAGCCTCCAGCAACACGATACTTAATATGATATAGAGTACCAGATTCTTCAGAGTATTCTACTTCCTGAGTACAAAATTAAAGCTCATTTCAATTAATTGAAATAATAATATTCTTTCTTACCAAAAACAAAGTTGTAATAATACTGAAAGGAAAACAAAAGTAAATGAACTAACAAAGCAATATGAGAGTTACCAAGTCAGAAACTGCAGTCTGTAGATTAGGGGACCAATTTACCATATAAGACCCTGAAAAAGTTATCGCCTTAAACTCACAGTAAGGTACACAAGGTTTATTTAATGAATCAAAAAGCTTTCTTAGCTCAATTTTATTCTCATATCATGAGAAATAAAATAAATATGATATCACTCAACATTTCTAACTAATTAACTTAGCCGCATATTATGGGAAAAATTTAAGAATGGCATTACAGAGTCTACCCAGCATGAAACATTCATTTTGAGGCAATAAAGTAAAAGGATGCACTATTTCATTTTTAAAGGTCTGCGTCCAATAAACTTGTTCTTATCATACATGGATTTTCAAATATCTAACTTTTACTATCAAAAATTTCCTTTTATTTTTGTTATCCATAAATAGAAATAAATTTACGCACAAAATGTACATAAAACAAAAGAACACATGAAAATTGTTAACTTTTCTAAACTTGTACTCATAGCAATTTGCGAGTGACTTTCCCCACAAAAGAAGCAACTTTCCCCAAAAGAAGGATCTTACAGAAGTATCTATATAGAATCTTGAACAAGTGTGATAAAATTCTTATACCAGTTTATGGAATTTGTAACAAAATTATATACTTGACGATGTTAGAAAATGGTTATATCTTTTCATGTTTGAGTAAACCATCGAGAATCCTCCAGCAAAACTAACGAGTACCATGATAAATCAAGCCTCTCTCATGCAGTCGGACAAAAGCCTCTATCACAGCCCCTGTTGAAAGTCAAAGGCAAATTGTGAGTATATGACACTTTCGAAAGAGTCATTAGCACATATTCTTTACAATAGGCGAACGAAACAATTATGAGCACAGACAAAGCAAGAGGAAAAGAGCAAATCAGTAAGAAAAAGCATACTTGACCTAAATATAAAGTACAAAATAACCAGATATGGAGTCATCAATTACGTTGACCAGCTAGATTTCTACTGAATAGTAAACTGTCTTACGACTTAGCTGCTCATCAAGGGTGAAATGTTCTCTACTCCAATCACATGAAGCTCCCAGTCTCTTGATCTGATTAGTAATTGTTCCACCATACCTAACGTGGAAAGGTAGATCAATCAATTATGAAAAGCATATTGAGAACATAAATTAATTAAACCAATTAAAATATCAATTAAACGAATCATTGAACATCCAAAACAATCAACCAAGACAAGAAAGTATATATACTTTCAACTTCTTAAGTTGATAAATAACCAGTCACCTAATGTTTGGATAAATGACATGCTATAGTTTGTTTACTTATGTGAGAGAAATTTGATCTGCAAGATAAAGTCAGGATGATATACTTCTCTTTCCACTTCCACACTCGGCTTGTGAACTCTTCTCTACTCAATTCGGTCCTTTTGATTCCCTCCGCAGAAAGTGTTCGTTCAACTACCAACTAAAATGAAAGCAAATGAAACAACCTTCTTAAAAAATGCAATAACAGAAATAAGGATAAGAACAGGCTTTTTTACAACTTAGTAATGGACTCTTTAAACAACTACACATACTACAAGACAGACAAAAAATACTTCAAAAGTAAAGAATAAACCATAATTATAATGAATTCTCTATTCCTTTTTTTTCTTGGATTCATCACAATACTATTCTTTTTGATAATTAGGCTTTTTTGGATAGCATTAGATTCATCATTCCAAGTTGTATTTTTTTTTTTCAGCGAATATTTTCTTATACTTCTTTTCTTATATATTTTACACAACAATAGATTTTGCTTCTCGTGGACAAAAATTATAATGATATGTTTCTTGGCTCACCTCTGCATCAACAACGCTAGAATGTAAAATATCAAGTATGTAAGAGGATTTTTTTTATTCCAACCAATATAAATGTTTCTGAAACGCCAAGAAGATACTAAAGAGATTCAACGTTGAGGAGAAAAACCTGAGTTGCGATTCCTGCATGATCTGTTCCAGGAACCCAAAGTGTTGGTCTTCCCTTCATACGATAATATCTAACCATTATATCCTAGCAGAAAAAAGAAACACATATAGATTACAATCATATAATTGCCAACAACAAAGCCATCATTTTGGCAGATTGAACATTTGAATTGACAAAGTACTAATATATAATAAATGAAGCAAAGCTTAGAGCCACAGATTTTTTTTTTAAGAGGAAAGAATCATCATCTTGTCACACTAAATGAAGGTGCGAAAAGGTATAATTCAGATTCAAAATGGCTTTGCTACCGAGGCCAAAAAACTCAAATCCACACATAATATATATAACTCCAACAAAAAAGTTTGAATCTTGATAGATTAAATATTATATTTATGAAGAGTTCTCCCCAATTCAATACATATACCCACACACACATATAATGTATGTATATTCATATGTATGCATGTGCATGTATTATTGCAGAAGATTTCACACGTGTATGTCAAACATTGGTGAAATCTCTACATTGGCTTAATTTAAGCCTTTCAAACATTTCTATGTAAGAATCAACGTGCAATCACAAATCAAATGGTGTATTAAACAGGCCTTATATGTAGTAAGTATATTAAACTGATTCTATTTCATCTTCTAAAATTATTTAAAAACTACTTTCACAACCTCAAGAGTCACAAACATTGCATGTCCCATGTGCAGTGAACCAGTAACATTAGGAGGTGGCATGGGAATAACAAAAGAATCACTTCCTCGATCAAAATTTGGCTTAAAATACCCTTGAGAGTCCCACCTAAATCCAAAATTTCCATGCATTCTGAACAAAATTAGTCCATTTTCCATTATGAGATAAAGGCATTTATGACGAAAGAAACGCAGAATTTCACTGAATAATGACAAATGAAGTGAAATAAGGTGCACAAAGTAATAAGGTAATGTTTTAATCACATAAAAAAATTGAAGTATCTAAATTTCAAAAGAAAGAGGAACAAAACGTTAGGAGCAAAAACATCCAAGTCTTGAATCTCATCTTCAATAAATTAGAATTTCCAAAAACATCCAAGTTTTGAATCTAGTCTTCAATAAATCAGAATTTCCAAATATTTACACTGCTGTGTTGAAACTCTCAACACCTTAAATAAATCTTGACTACCCCCATCAATATTAGTTTTCAGATTTAACTAAGCTCTTTTCTCAGAACTATCCAGCATGGGCAGGCTTTCAAATAAATTTACAACAAGCCAAATATTTTTTCCTCCCCCTTTCTCTTGGTTATAACTGTTTATTGCTATAATTTCTATAAAACACGTTCGGTGAAAGGTCATAAACCACAACATGTTCAATACAAAGAAACCATTCATTGTACTGAAAAGAATAAGATTTAACTTCGAAGAAAGGTCTACCAATCAAGTAAAGATAAATGTGTACATACCCAAGGAATGAATCACCATGGTCGGGAAAAATATAAATACATAACATAAACAAATAAAAAGTAACTTGATGAATGTATTTAAATTTACCAGTTGTATATTCGTTCCTCTGAACTAAAATCAAATGCCTTTGAAACTTCCGGAGAAGTAAAAGTCCCATTCTCTGAAGCTGCAACTGAAAGTCCAAGAAATATATACTAAATTTACTAAAAAAATAAAGAACCAAATTTTCCCTTAAGGCTTAGCATGAACAAAAACATGATTCTGTTCGATTTTAATACACGAGGGTCTGGATTTGAGCTTTTCTGTCAAGCTCTTGCTCTTCTAATTGTTTTTTTTTTTTTTTTTTGGCTTAACTCACACATTTTTGAGTACTTACCAAAAGGGGGAAAAAATCTAATAGAAGAAAACAAAAGGAGAGTAAGAACCTTGATATATGAAACGAGATGAACATGGTTCTAGATATTAAAGGACCATGTGAAATAAAAATGACTAATAATTGGAAATCATTAAGCTTTCAAAGAACAACAAAAGGAAAAACAAAGAATTTTGAGTCATTTTATGGCCACTTTTCGAGTGATTTCCTCGCTACGACCTGTTTCTACCACTCAAATTATAGAATAGAAAAGAACGAGGAAGTTAAAATTTCCCACGATGGCAAATAAAAGGAACAATGTTTTTCAAATTTCCAAAAAACCAATTATTTGTGAACTAGAAAACCCATACTTGAAGTTCCAATTTTTACTGAAGTCGATTCATTTGACCTTAAAAAAAAAAAAAAAAAAAAAAAAAAAAAAAAAAAAAAAAAAAAAAAAAAAAAAAAAAAAAAAAAAAAAAAAAAAAAAAAAAAAAAAAAAAAAAAAAAAAAAAAAAAAAAAAAAAAAAAAAAAAAAAAAAAAAAAAAAAAAAAAAAAAAAAAAAAAAAAAAAAAAAAAAAAAAAAAAAAAAAAAAAAAAAAAAAAAAAAAAAAAAAAAAAAAAAAAAAAAAAAAAAAAAAAAAAAAAAAAAAAAAAAAAAAAAAAAAAAAAAAAAAAAAAAAAAAAAAAAAAAAAAAAAAAAAAAAAAAAAAAAAAAAAAAAAAAAAAAAAAAAAAAAAAAAAAAAAAAAAAAAAAAAAAAAAAAAAAAAAAAAAAAAAAAAAAAAAAAAAAAAAAAAAAAAAAAAAAAAAAAAAAAAAAAAAAAAAAAAAAAAAAAAAAAAAAAAAAAAAAAAAAAAAAAAAAAAAAAAAAAAAAAAAAAAAAAAAAAAAAAAAAAAAAAAAAAAAAAAAAAAAAAAAAAAAAAAAAAAAAAAAAAAAAAAAAAAAAAAAAAAAAAAAAAAAAAAAAAAAAAAAAAAAAAAAAAAAAAAAAAAAAAAAAAAAAAAAAAAAAAAAAAAAAAAAAAAAAAAAAAAAAAAAAAAAAAAAAAAAAAAAAAAAAAAAAAAAAAAAAAAAAAAAAAAAAAAAAAAAAAAAAAAAAAAAAAAAAAAAAAAAAAAAAAAAAAAAAAAAAAAAAAAAAAAAAAAAAAAAAAAAAAAAAAAAAAAAAAAAAAAAAAAAAAAAAAAAAAAAAAAAAAAAAAAAAAAAAAAAAAAAAAAAAAAAAAAAAAAAAAAAAAAAAAAAAAAAAAAAAAAAAAAAAAAAAAAAAAAAAAAAAAAAAAAAAAAAAAAAAAAAAAAAAAAAAAAAAAAAAAAAAAAAAAAAAAAAAAAAAAAAAAAAAAAAAAAAAAAAAAAAAAAAAAAAAAAAAAAAAAAAAAAAAAAAAAAAAAAAAAAAAAAAAAAAAAAAAAATCAATAATTCCACAAAACAAATAAATTAGCAGTAGTTCTACTTCTTTCTCGCAAAAGCAACAAGAGGAAGAAAAATAACTCACCAGCAAAGAGTCTAGGTCTAAGGCGAAGAAAATGCGAGGGACAGAGCCCAACACATCGACGCCGCGTTGAGAAGATGATGGGATTGAGTCGTTGAGGAAAACACGAGGTTAGAAAGGAGGAACCAGAAGAAGCCATGAGAAGAAAGAAAAAATTGAAGAAGTAAAGCTCAATGAATTAAGAAACTCCGGAGTCGTTAATGGAAGAAAGGCTGTGGTGAAGGATGGAGAGGCATAGATAGAACTGAAGGTTGACAGAGGAGAGGAGACGGTAGTGAACTGGATGAGGATTGAGGAAGCCTTCTGCTTTCCCTCGCTTTCTGCCATTACCCACGCAAATTGGACCACCCGGACCCGTATGGCACCCGGCCGTTTTAACCCGGTTAAACAAATATTAAATAATAAATCATTTTTATTAAAATTAACAAAATAAATTATTTTCTTATTTTTTATAACTAGAACTTACATTTTTATATAGTCAATATAAAATATATATTAATTAACATAAAAAAATATAGAAAAACGTTGAGACTTAAAAATGTGTTTTTCATTTCAAATTCGTATTTTAGATTAAATTTTTATTTATTGCAAGGTTTTAATTTCATGCTTATAACGTAATATTCGTTTCATTCTCCATCGTGGTTTGTGCACTCTGCACCTATTATTCAAATGAGTAAGATTAAACTATCGTTCAATTCACACCTCTCGAATTAGCAAGGTATCTCACCTAGGTCAAGTGCATGCAAATTATGAAGTTTTCAATTAACCGTGCAGACGAGGATGCCGACTCTCAATGACCGCATCGGGCAGTTCCCTGTGAGGTCACAAATGACTTCTTGGAAAATAGTTTCTATAGAACACACATCATCATTTAATTATAACGATAACCACTCAAGGGAAAGGCTAGCATCGAACGCACTTCACGTAATACTTGACAAAGCAGCGCGTCCACAATGGACCCATCCTTATAAGTTATAAACGAGACAAAGCAATTTCACAGTGATCCTGCTTTGACCCAAGAGACAAGTTTGCACCAAATATATTAGCCATTCATGAAGGCCCAATGAACCCAAATATGGGCCTTTGTAGGCCCATGACAACCAAGTCATTTACCGAAGGCCTTTTAGAATCATGGCTCGAGATGTGGCTATCGAAGAGTCTAACTAGTCTTTTTCGTACTACTTACGTCGTGGAAGACTACTCCTTTAGTCAAGTTAGTACTCTCGTTATCGTCTTAATCGTAATCTCTATCAGTTGTAACTTGAGGCCAGTCACCCGTCTTTGACCTCTACGTGTGTGTTACTAAAAAAGGCTACTTTTTCTACCTTTTTTTGTCCTAGATTGCATTGTTAGATTCACGCTCATATTCATAATTTATGCGTATGTAATTAAATCAGTAATTTTTAATCATTTTATATTGAAATTTAATTTACTATTATTTAACCAAAAAAGTGTAACTTTATTAGTTTATTATCCAATAAAATAATCCTATTCCAACTTTTGGTATACAGTGTCCAATATGAACACTATGGTTTGACTTTGACTATCGACATAAAGATGGGTGCAATGTCTTTTAATATGAACTATTTATTATAAAATAAAAATTAATAAAATAAGAAAAATTAGAAGAAAAAAAACGTATTATTTTATTAATTGCTACATATTTTTGGAAATATATATTGTAAATCACAAACAAATAGGCCTAAAAAACAGAAGGACGCGATCAAATCATGGCATAGGATACCAAATTCAGAAGGACAAACTGGGCCACGTGTAACACGAGTGCCGTCTGATGATGAAGATGGGTCCACTTCGTACGAATGAACGGTGAGAAAAAAAAAAAAAAAAAAAAAAAAAAAAAAAAAAAAAAAAAAAAAAAAAAAAAAAAAAAAAAAAAAAAAAAAAAAAAAAAAAAAAAAAAAAAAAAAAAAAAAAAAAAAAAAAAAAAAAAAAAAAAAAAAAAAAAAAAAAAAAAAAAAAAAAAAAAAAAAAAAAAAAAAAAAAAAAAAAAAAAAAAAAAAAAAAAAAAAAAAAAAAAAAAAAAAAAAAAAAAAAAAAAAAAAAAAAAAAAAAAAAAAAAAAAAAAAAAAAAAAAAAAAAAAAAAAAAAAAAAAAAAAAAAAAAAAAAAAAAAAAAAAAAAAAAAAAAAAAAAAAAAAAAAAAAAAAAAAAAAAAAAAAAAAAAAAAAAAAAAAAAAAAAAAAAAAAAAAAAAAAAAAAAAAAAAAAAAAAAAAAAAAAAAAAAAAAAAAAAAAAAAAAAAAAAAAAAAAAAAAAAAAAAAAAAAAAAAAAAAAAAAAAAAAAAAAAAAAAAAAAAAAAAAAAAAAAAAAAAATAATTGCTACATATTTTTGGAAATATATATTGTAAATCACAAACAAATAGGCCTAAAAAACAGAAGGACGCGATCAAATCATGGCATAGGATACCAAATTCAGAGGGCAAACTGGGCCACGTGTAACACGAGTGCCGTCTGATGATGAAGATGGGTCCACTTCGTACGAATGAACGGTGAGAAATGACTTCCAGATGGGAGAGACTTTGGGGTGGGATCCATTCCCATCTTAGAAAATGAAAATTAAATTTAGTAATTTTAAACTCACAATTAATTATTTTATTTTAATTAATTTATTGCACGTGCAAATTATCTTTACAAAAATATTGATTCAACCCTACTGCAACATTCATTAATCTACATTATTAAGGAGTCTAAACATGTAATTTCCACCAAAATTAGTCTAAATTAATTATTTAATTAAAATAATATTTTAATACAACAATTAGGTGTAAGTTAAAATTAAATAATAATAATAATGAATGTGATTTGACAAGCAATTAGTCATCTCCATTCATTATTCATTCATCGCCCATGTCCTCCTCCAACCCTAACACGACTAGGCACCCATGTCTATTTGATAGTGACCTTTTTCTTTTTCTCTCTTTAATTAATTAGTTAATTTACTTATTTATTTTATTTCACACTTTTTCTATTTTTTTAATAAAAATAAATGTGCTTTGTTGGTTCTCAAAATGTTACTTGAGCGACATATTTTTAACTGCTAAATAAGGAAGTTCTTTGTTCTTACTTGTTCGTAGTTAATCAACGTACTTTCAAAGAAAATATTAATATTTATATATTATAATTTCTCAAAATAGTTAATGAAAAATTAACACGTGTTTACTCTCTTACTATTTATCCGAGTTTAATATTTCAAACAATTGCTAGTGCGAAGCATTGAAAACATAATGTTTGAAAGAAATTTTTAAGATGTGCAAATCTAAATTCTTGGATATAAAAAATGTGGATTAAAATATTTTTAAACTATAGGATCATTGACAAAATAAACTTTAAACTATATTTGTTAACAAAATAAATATTAAACTATCATACGTTAACAAGTCAAGTATTTTGCCGTTAAACCCAGACGCGGTCGACCACATTATAATTGCAGGCGATTGGGCGTATGTCCCCGTGAAGTCGAGGTCGTTCATTTCTCAATACATCTTGCACCAATATTTTGTGTAGACGACCACATTTTTATTGGAGGCGACTACGTGGAGACGAAGTCGCTTATTACTGAGCGAGTTTTACACTCAATGCAAGTGCGGGCGACTGCATTTTCACTGCAAGCGACCAGGGTACGTCAGCGTGGAGCCAAATATGCATATTCTCAAGCATGTTTTGCATTCATTTTAAATGCGAACAACCGCAAATGATTAGATTGTTAACAAATAATAGTTTAATATTTATTTTGTTAACAAATGATAGTTTAAAGTTTGTTTCGTTATTAATGTCTATATAGTTTAGAATTTTTATTTATAATTACTTTTTTAATTATTTATGATATCATATTAATTGCATCAATTAATCGTTGTCACGTTAAGAGGTATGAATTAAGATATAAAAGTAGAGGATAAACGTAATATAAAAATGTAAGTTTGATTAGTATAACGATATAAAAATGTATAATAACAAATAATTAAAAAAATGAACATGACAAAGACTAATATTTCTTTAATTAGATTAGAACAATAAATAATCAATAGCAATTACTTCGAATAACACCGAAAAAGTCCAAAGCATTGAGATATCAATACCTGATTATTGTATTATCTAAATAACTCGGTTTGTAGTGTTTGTTTAATTATAACCATTTCCGGCGAATATTAAAAAATAGTAATTTAGGTTTGCATAAAAAAAATATATTTCCTCCTTGATTTTTTAGGTTTGCTAGAATTGTAATACTATGACATTCAAGATATAATATATCGTCTAGTAGTAGGACTAGTGAACGTTTAAATTACTCCTTGATCTTATTGTGAAATTGTTATTATTTATAATAACGTAAAATACAATTTAACACGTGCCCTAAACTACTTTTGAGTAAAATGCCTACATAAAAATGATCAAATATTTTACTATTTTTAATGCTAATAGTCATTTTAACCCACTTCGATTGGATTGTCTTAAGTTTTCAAAATCGATTTTGATATCGAATGTGTATAAGAAATCGAGTGAATCAAGGAAGTTAAAATAAGTTAAAAGTGACAATTACATGCGAAAAACAAGAATCACTTGATGATTTTTTTAATCTAGGGAAAAATTATGTCTACTTTTTTTAAAGTAGTAAAGATTATCATCATTCACGTACTTTAATAAAGGATAAAAATTATTTTAACCCTCGAAATATGATATTTCTTTAAAAAAAATTCTTACAGTATTAACCCTAACAAAAAAAATTTTAAATTATCAAAAAAACACTGGCGGTCGACCGATAACCTCCCGTTCTGCATTTTACACATAGAATGGCCCGTGATCAATTATTGGCTGATCACAGGCTACGCTGCAGGAGAACGAGGGACCGTTCTCCCCCCCTATTTAAAGAGCCGCTCACCCTCCATTGTCACCACCTCTACGTTCTCTGACTCTCTAAAACATCTCCACTATTATCTTGCTCTGGAGAATTTTTGTTGTATAAGCGACGACGATAGATTCTAATTCACCTAGAGCAGTTGATTTAGACAAGCCAACAACTTTTGATGTCGATATAGATTGGTATTCGCACGCCACTTCTGTATATACTGATTTTTGAGCATTCGATAGCTTAGATGGAAATGAAGAAATCGAGGTACATTCGACCTCCAGAACTCTAGACGAGGAGCTTCGAACACTGGTCGATTCAGATGATGATGAGGTAGAAAGTATACCAGTAAGAGAAAAATCTCATTGAGTTTTTTTTTTAGACAATATAGTTATTTAAAGGATATTAAAATGGAAATAGTCGAATATTATTTGAAAAATGGTTATGGGATCAAATTCATCAAAAATGACAAGCGACGACTGATGACTGAGTGTGAAGACGGGTGTGAGTGGCGACTGCATTCTTCTCGGATGCAAGACGAGTTTACGTTTCAAATAAATAATTTGATCGATTCTCACAGTTGTTCGAGAAAAATTGAAGATCGACACGCTAGAGCAAAATGAGTGGCAGATTATTATCTGAATAGGTTCAAAAGTCAACCTATGTGGGAAATCTCTTCCATTATCGAGACAGTGAAGAATGATTTGACTGTTAACATTACATCCAGTATTGCCAGAAGAGCAAGAAGCGTAGCTCGAACAATTAATGAAGGCAAGGGCGACGAACAATACAATCTAGTCTGGTGGTACGCAGCAGAAATATGTAAATCAAATCTAGGTAGTACATTACAAATACATACTTACGAGATGGAGCATGATTCATTGGTATGCCAAACAATGTATATGCGCATGGACGCTTGCAATGCACGTTTACTGCAGTACGGTCGCCCTATTATCTGTTTGGATGGTTGTCATCTTAAGGGCTCGTGTCCCGACTAATTACTCACAGCCGTCAGTATTGATAGCAACGATGTAATATATTTCGTTGTTGTTGCCAACGTCGAAAAAGAGGCACAGACACATGGACATGGTTCTTGCAATATTTGAAGCGAGGCCTGAACACTGGATTGGGAGCCAGATGGATAATTATTTTGGATCGACAAAAGGTATAATACATTTCCACTTGTTATTTCAAAATAGGGGCGTTGTGGTAGTTATATTGTTTGATGTTGACTATGTTTTTCTTTTCAAATATTTGTGGTGTAATTGTACTGTATAAGTAAATTCTGTCTAGAAGATTGGATTTTAAGTGGGACCGTTTGTGACCCCTCCAGCATTGCCTGGGAAATTACTTAGAAAAGTAATTATGTCAAGAAGATTGTCCAATACAGTCTTTTCTGTGAATTATCCTGATCAGTACTCTCCACGTTATATTGTTTTATGTTGACTCTGTTTTTTTCAAATATTATAGTTTGTTGAAAGCTGTGGAATAGGAATTTAAAGAAGCCGAACACCGCTATTGCCTCCGGCATATGTACGCAAATTTTAAAGGCCAATTTCGGGGCAGAGCTTATAAAGATGCGATGTGGAATGCGGCGAAGGCAACCACGAGATGGTATTTCAAAATAGAAATGAGAAAATTACATCAGCTTAGCCCGGATGTCCACGCATGGCTTCGAGCAAAAGAGCCTAGATGTTGGGCTAGTCATGTCTTTTCTTTAAATGCCAAGTGCGAAATGAGATTGAATAATTTATGCGAGTCATTCAATGCAGTTCTATTACTGGCCAAGGACAAATCGATTCTGACCATGTTTGAGATGATCCGAAAGTGTTTGATGACTCGCATTGTGAAAAAATTTGAGTTGTTAGCCCAATCAACAGGCCTCCCATGTCCTTAGATAAATAAAAAACTTGAGAATCTAGAAAGTGTAGCTCGAAATTGGAATGCCCAATTTGTGAGAGCTACACGATTTGAGGTGAGCAACGGCTACGAACAATACATGGTCAACATGCATACGGGTGTGTGTAACTGCACTAAGTGGGAGCTTATTGAAATTTCGTGTGTCCATTTCATTCCATGCATGCATTTTATGAGAATGACACCGAAAAATTACGTGCATCGATGCTATCACCGGGCAACTTACCTGCAAATGTACTCATAGTTTATTCAACCAGTGAGCAGTCCCCAAATTTGGCCGCAAATACCAGATTTGAAGAAACTGATCCCACTCAGAAGATATTGCTAACCTGGTAAGCCGAATAAGATAAAAGTGCGAGATGTCGATGAGCCGTCAAGTTCGACAATTAGTAGGCGGAACTCAACGATATCGTGCAGTATATGTCGACAAAAGGGGCACAATAGTTGCACTTGTTGTAACACCCGGAATTACGGGATTTTGTAATATATGTGTATATTGACATTTTAGTAATTATGTCGGATTAAATCAGTTTCGTGAAAAGAAAGCGTTATTTTGATCCTAATGATTAGTAAGGATTTTAAGAAAATTTCGGGAATTTTAGGAGTTGTAACACCAATTTTACGAAAATTACGTTTATCATAATGTAAAGGATACTTTGGTAAAAATAGTAAATGAGGTCCGAATTGCAAACGGACAGTTTTAATAGAACCCTTGTAATAAGTTGGAGTTATTGGCGAAATAAGGAAATTTGGAAAAAACGAATCGTCAGCTAATTAACAAAACAAAGGACGAAACAAATAGAAAACAAAGGAATGGCAAAACGGTAAATTGCCAAGTCAATTTTAATAAAAAAACCACACTTCTCTCTTTTCTCCCTCATTTTCACGATTTCCTCTTCTCTCTCTGGCGAAATTCTCAAGCGACGAAGCTTTCTCACGGCCTCCTTCCATTCCGACGACCGATCTCCTCTCCGATCGTCTCGATTCTTCGCGATTTCTTCCCCAATCCCGACCCTAGGTACGATTCTAAGGTTTTAGGAAAGTTTATTTCGATTTTTACGGAGTTTAAACGATTAGGGTTCGTTTAGGGTTTCGTTAAAAACGTGATTTAAGGTTTGAAATCGATAGGTTTACCGTAGTTGTTGATGTAATGGACGTATTGAACGTTGTTGGACGAAGTTAAGTCGATTCGTGAGAAGTGTTAAAGTTTGATGAGTTTTCAGGTTTTTTGGAAAAACTCGTTAATGGTGATTTTGAGGTATCGAGCGTTAATGTTTGTTATAACGTCTCGATTAGTTAAGTTAGAATTTTAGAAATTTCCTTAGTTAAGGATTTCGTTAATTTAGACGTTTAAGGTTTAAACGCGTTTTAACGGCGATTATTGTGAATTTGCCTTAGGTAAACAACGCTCGTGGACGGAGCTAGAAGTGCAACGGACGCGAGGTAAGTTCTCGTGACTTACTCTGGCCAATTGACCTACACCGTACGTCGAAGTAGCGTCGAGGATCATCGGAGTCTTGATTGTTTAAATGTTTTGGTTGGGTAGTTAGGATTAGTTCTTTTATAGGATATGTTTTTAATTGCTTTTATTGTCTCGATGGTACATATGCTGTATGTTTACTTTAAGCACGTAATTGTCCATGCATCACAGTTTTAAATTATGCATAGAAAATGAATTTCCACACTACGTTTTTAAAGAAAATTGCGATGTGGCCCGAAAGGGGGCTATTGACCTATTGTGAAGGCTGAGAAGGGTCGGTCAAAATACCGCATCAAATAAGAACCCATGTATGTTTATGGTCATGCGAGGTGGGGCTCAGGCATGGTTGTGCGTGTTGCAAGCATGTACCCCCCTCCGCTAGATGGACATGGTTGTCCAACCTCCGGACGTGCCCTCTCCATTTAGCGGGTTGAGATCTTGGTGACAACCTATGTAAAGATAAGAAAATGTTGCATGATTCACGAACTCATACGCACAGCATGCATTTGCATTTACGAAACTTGCTGAGTCTTTAGCTCATAGATTTTCTGTATGGTGTAGGTGATCTTAACATAGGTGAGGACGAGATCCCTCCACCCGTGGAGTGATGCAGTTGAAGGAGGATGGCCCGTGGGAGTGTGCTGGTCAGTCGAGGCGCCTTTTGACCCGTGGAGAAGTGAATGTATGTTTTGGGAACATGATAATCTGATAGAATGATAGTTTAGTTGTATGATAGAACATTCTAGGATGATTGGTTCTGGATAGTAGTTGATAGGTTTATGTTTTGGTGTTTTTAAACGTTTTGGAAACTATTTTATAAACCGCTTTGTGATTTTGAACATGAGGAAATGTTAAGTTTTTAAACGGATCCACGCAGTTTGTTTTTATGAAATCGGGTTATGTTTTAAATGCGTTTTGAGTCATTTATAACGGGTGGTTGGTGAAGTGTGAAATGGGTGAGGTTTGAGCGATTGTATGTTACATGTTTATGGAGTGATTTATGTCGAAGTATTAGTGTGTATATGTGGCGAGGAATATGTGCAGGGAAGAAGGTGAATCAAAGAAAAAGAGAGAGGCGAGCTCCCTGAAATTTCGGATTCCAGGGAGGTTGCCGATCGATCACCTAAGGAGGGGATCGATCGGCAACGAAGGACGCCGCTCTCTGGAAAATCCAGAGAGCATGGCGACCGATCGAGGGGCGATCGATCGCCAATGCGAGGGGCGATCGAGCGCCCCTCCAATTTTGTTTCTGGCGATCGATCGCATGTTAATGGGGCGATTGATCGCCCCTGCATGTTTTGGGGACAATGTCCCTTCTGCCCCTCTGTGCTTTGGCCGATTGTTTTATTAGTTTTAATTGTTTTAATTAATTGTTTTAAGTTTTATTTCAATTGTTTTAAGTGTTGTTTAAGTGGTTTTAAGAATAATTTCGAACGGTTTTAAAAATTTAGCCTACAATTTAAATTCCGCTCAAATGTCACAAAGTATTTAAGGATAAAAAAAATTAAATTAATACGGAAAATTGAGGGTACAGTGTTAGGGTCGCTACACTTGTCCTCACCGGAGATCCATTTCAGGCGCTGCTTCTCAAGACACGTTTATGGATTTCAACACATTTAACAGGACGCAGGTACAGTTCAACACATTTTGCTCGTAAACACAGTTATTCTTTTTTAATATAGTGTTTATTATATGTAGAAATCTGCGACGCGCGGCCGAGGCAGAAATTATTGACGGTTTTAATTTTGCTCGTGGGTCCATTTTTCAATTTTTTCAGTTGACTGCCAGTGTTTATTTTTTTATAAGTTTTTATAGTTTAAGATTTCTTTTGTTACGGTTAATACTATGAGTTTTTTTTTTAAATATCTTACTTTGATGGATTAAAATGATTTTACTCTTTAATAAAATTAACAATAATGATGTGACTTGTTATGTAAGTTTGATTAGTATAACGATATAAAAATTTATAAAAACAAATAATTAAAAAAATGAACATGACAAAGACTAATATTTCTTTAATTAGTTTAGAGCAATAAATAATCAATAGCAATTACTTCGAATAACACCGCAAAAGTCCAAAGCATTGAGATATCAATACCTGATTGTATTATTAGCTAAATAACTTTGTTTGTAGTGTTTGTTTGATTATAACCATTTCCGGCGAATATTAAAAAATAGTAATTTAGGGTTGCATAAAAAATATATATTTCCTCCTTAATTTTTTATGTTTGCTAAAATTGTAATACTATGACATTCAAGATATAATATATTGTCTAGTAGTAGGACTAGTGAACGTTTAAATTACTCCTTGATCTTATTGTAAAATTGTTATTATTTATAATAGCGTAAAATACAATTTAACACGTGCCCTAAACTACT